>CM022298.1:676901073-677087143 GCA_011799875.1 Thinopyrum elongatum
TGGGATTCGGGGTGGCCTTTGGGGTGTAGCTATGACACCGAAACATCGCACGGGTCCTGATGCATGTGTGAAAGTGTTGTGGCAGCGTAGACGCCCGTCTTGGGGCTTCGTGGTGTGGCCCCCCCCCTCCTTGGACGACAGTGCCGCCATCACTTGGAGGGGGGAATCATGCACGTCGGGTAGAACCGGAGGGAATCTAGTGGCTGGTTGGGTCCAGACCGTGTTCGGGGATGTTGCTATGGGCTGACCTATCGCAACCAGGTGGACAGCGCCCACTGGTCAAAGCCCGTTCGGCGATAGTCAAAGGGCTAGATCTCCTGGTCAACTGGGATTCGGGGTGGCCTTCGGGGTGTAGCTATGCCACCGAAAAATCGCACCGGTCCTGATGCATGTGTGAAAGTGTTGTGGCATGCGTAGACGCCCGTCTTGGGGCTCCGTGGTGTGGCCCCCGCCTCCACGGACGACAATGCCGCCGTCACTTGGAGGGGGGAATCATGCGCGCCGGGTAGAACCGGAGGGAATCTAGTGGCTGGTTGGGTCCAGACCGTGTTCGGGGATGTTACTATCGGCTGACCTATCGCAACCAGGTGGACAGTGTCCACTGGTCAAAGCATGTCCGGCGATAGTCAAAGGGCTAGATCTCCTAGTCAACTGATATTCGGGGTGGCCTTCGGGGTGTAGCTATGCCATCGAAACATCGCACGGGTCCTGATGCATGTGTGAAAGTGTTGTGGCATGCGTAGATGCCCGTCTTGGGGCTTCGTGGTGTGGCCCCCCCTCCACGGACGACAGTGCCGCAGTCACTTGGAGGGGGGCATCATGCACGTCGGCTAGAACCGGAGGGAATCTAGTGGCTGGTTGGGTCCAAACCGTGTTTGGGGATGTTGCTATGGGCTGACCTATCGCAACCAGGTGGACAGCGTCTACTGGTCAAAGCCCGTCCGGCGATAGTCAAAGGGCTAGATCTCCTGGTCAACTGGGATTCAGGGTGGCCTTCGGGGTGTAGCTAGGCCACCGAAACATCGCATGGGTCCTGATGCATGTGTGAAAGTGTTATGGCATGCGTAGACGCCCGTCTTGGGGCTCAGTGGTGTGCCCCCCCCCCCTCCACGGACGACAGTGCCGCCGTCACTTGGAGGGGGGAATCATGCGCGTCGGGTAGAACTGGAGGGAATCTAGTGGCTGGTTGGGTCCAGACCGTGTTCGGGGATGTTGCTATGGGCTGACCTATCGCAACCAGGTGGAAGAGTCCACTCGTGAAAGCCCGTCCGGCGATAGTCAAAGGGCTAGATCATCTGGTCAACTGGACTAGGGTTTAGTCCGATCCGGTGGCCTTCGGGGAGTAGCTATGCCACCGAAACATCGCACGGGTCCTGATGCATGTGTGAAAGTGTTGTGGCATGTGTAGACGCCCGTCTTGGGGCTCCGTGGTGTGGCCCCCCCTCCACGGACGACAGTGCCGCCGTCACTTGGAGGGGGGAATCATGCGCGTCGGGTAGAACCGAAGGGAATCTAGTGGCTGGTTGGGTCCAGACCGTGTTCGTGGATGCTGCTATGGGCTGACCTCTCGCAACCAGGGAGAGTCCCATGGTCAAACCCCTCCGGCGAAAGTAAAAGGGCTAGATCCGGCGGTCGTCTACCGTGTCCCGAAGGGGGGAAACGGCCACGTCGGGCCACACGGAGGGAATCTTGGGGTGGGTTGGGACGGGACGGTGTTCGGGGGGTTGTAGCTATGGGCTGGGCTTGACAACCAGGTGAAAAGGTCCACCGGTCAAACCCCGTCGTGAAAGTCAAAGGGCTAGATCCCGCGTCGTCTGGTCAGGGTTAGATAGAGACGGTGGTACCTGGGGGGTAGCAATCCGCCAGGTGTGCGGTGGGCTCTCCTACGCTTTTGGAAGCGTGGTGGCAGGCGCAGGCACCCCTCACAACGTGCCGGGGTGTGCCCCCAATCACGGGCGTCGCTGCCGCCGTGTCCCAGAGGGGGAAACGGCACGTCGGGCCGACACGGAGGGAATCTTGGGGGGGTTAGGCCAGGACGGTGTTCGGGGGTGTAGCTATGGCTGGGCTATGACAACCAGGTGAATAGGTCCACCGGTCAAACCCCGTCCGGCGAAAGTCAAAGGGCTAGATTCGCGGTCGTCTGTGTCAGGGTTAGACGGACGGGTACCTGGGGGGGTAGCAATGCCGCAGGTGTTGCGGTGGGCCCTCCTACGCTTGTGGAAGCGTGGGTGCAGGCGCTAGCACCCAGCACGTGCTCCGCGTGTGCCGCCCCTCACGGCGTCACTGCCGCCGTCGCACGAAGGGGGAAACGGCACCCACAGCTTACACACGACAAACTAAAAAATAGAAATAATTGAATTTATAAAAAACAACCGGAATCCATCATGGAAAACGGACTATCACGGTGAAAGCTTCAGTGCCCGGACACCAGGCCGGCCACTGAAAGTTTCACCGTAATGGTCCTTTTTTCTTAACAGAAGTCTAATGAATAACCGGAGCTCACGTCGTATGGATTAGCCAACTATTTAAACAGGACATGTTGCTTGTCTTTGGGCGAGGTGGGACTATTTTTTGCAGTTTGCTGAGAGTCACAACATTTGCCATAATAAAAAAAAATTAAAAAATGCAGAGTATCTATGCTGACGGCTTAGCCGTCGGCAGGGAACACCTTATCCACAGCCGCCCCACCCCCTCCACTCATCTTCCCCCCGAACGACCCCACCGTCTCCCCCCCCCCCCCCCCGCACGCCGACCCGCCCCGCCGCCACCGTTTCCACCTGGATCCGCCCGTGCCGTCGACATTTCTGCCTGATCCGCCCGCCCCCCGCTCTATCCGCCCGCCCCCCTCCCTCGACCATCCCACGTACGCCGGCCCTCCCTCCCCGACCTCCGTCCCCGCCCCGACCTCCGTCGACCCCGCCCCGGCCGGCCACTTCGTCCCGCCCCACCCTCCGTCGACCCCGCCCCGGCCACACCGCCGCCCCGCCCCGTCCCCACGTCGGCCACCCCTCGCCGCCGCGCCACCCCGTCCCTATGTCGGCCACCCCTCGCCCTCGGCCACCCGTCCCTGACCCGACCGCCCTCGCATCTGCCCCGCGCGTGGCCAACCCTTCCCCGCGCCAGGCGACCGCGCGGCAGCCCTCCACCGCCTGCTCCGGCCCTCGTCCGTGCCTGCCCCGAGCCCCCGAGCCGGCCCTCCCCCACGTGAGCTCCCCCCTCCCTCCCTGTAGATTTTTTTTTGTTAATTTGTTGTTTTTCATAGTTATGTAAGTGAGATGATGGATGGATATAGATGATAGATGATTTGATGATAGTTAGAAATGTGAGAAATGCAAAAAAAAATAACAAGAATTAATGCATAAATGCAAATGTATGATGATTGTTACATGATAGATGATGATGTTGATGATGATAGATGATGATGTTGATGATAGATGATGAGGATTTTTTTATGCATTGATAATTTTTAGATGATGATGATGATAGATGATGATTTTTTTTTGAAAAAGAGATGATATATGATGATGATGATGATGATTTTTTATGCTTCGATGATGTTAGATGATGATGATGAATATTTGTGATGTTCTTAATTATTGTCACGGTGCAGGTTCTGTGGTGTTCCATCTTGGTGGAGTGATCGTCGTAGGAGCTGTTGGTCCCCGGTCGTCCTCTCCGCTATTCGACTACTTCCTCTACAGCGAGGGTGAGCTACGAATCATGTCCACTAGATTTCATTCTCAAGTCAGGTCGCGTAACCTAGGTGTCTTCCCGTCCCGAAAGGTTGCATCATAAATATGCATTCAATTGCACATTTATCACCGCAGCTCTTTCGATTATCCAGCGTTTCCATGGACAAGCCCGAGGATGTGTAGTGGGTACGTTCTCCATGTTCTAACCCCGTTCCGAGACAAGATTTCGTCGGCGCCTTCCCATTGTTCTCTGGAGCACATTCTCTCGGCTATTTTCCGAGACGTGTATCTGGGAACAGTGGGGAGGTGCAGCCGAAATTTTGTCTCGGAAACGGGCTAGAATGGAGAACGTACTCAATCTACACATCCTCGGGTGATTAGGACCCATCTTACCTTTAGAGAGTAGGGTGGATTCAACGTGGTAGAAAATGAATTTTGATGTGATTAATTTAAATGAATCCTAATTTTGTTGTGTGGCTCCCAATAAAGCAGAGGATGGCAGATATCAGTGGATGTACAGTGGTTTATCCTCGGAATCGAGTAACATAGAGTGGATCACAAAACCATGTGTATTTGAAGGAGATATTCCGTGGTCCAATGAGAATTATCCACCATGCCCCTGTGCGAGATGTGCCAGACGTCACCGTAGAAGTCAGAAGGACATGACTGACCACCTTCGCACGCATGGATATATGCCAAACTTTGACATGCTACGTAAAACTTAGCCGAGCAGACCGTGGTAGAGAGTGAGGTGATGCGACACATGCCTTGATGGTTATGCGGACGACAGGGCAGGGACATGCAGATTATGTCATTGCTATAGAAATGGGCACGTGCGACACCTTCAGAGAATGAACTGGAGGAGCCGAGGCAACCGCAAAGGCCTTCTTGGAGGTCTTGGCCTCGTCGAAGAAAACATCTTTATGCGGGTGCGAAAATTCTAGCTGGATGCCATCTCGCAACTGATTGCAGTCAAGGATGAGTATGCTGTAGCCAAATGCTTCGAAGCATTCCTGGGAGTATGGGCTAACAGCCTCCCTGAGGGTCTTGAACTGCCGAAAAGCATGTACGCTACAAAGAAAATCATGAAGGCACTCTCTATGGATTATGAGAAAATAGATGTTGTCCAAGAATTGCCTTTTGTTTACGCATGAGTATGCGGATGACAAGTACTGTTGGGAGTTGCGGTTCATCTCGGTACCTTGAGGTGGTCGGTGAGGATGGTGAGAAAGGCAGATGCCATCCCCGTTAAGGTTTTTCGGTAATCCATTTCATAGAAAGACTGCAGCGCCTTTTCATCACGGAGGAGTCTGCCAAAATGATGAAGTGGCACAAGGAATGTATAAGATACAATCCAAATAATCTACATCCATCGGAAGGCGAAGCATGGAAGTCGTGTCATGAGGAATACACCGAGGAAGCAGCGGAGGCTGGGATATCATAATAGCCATATCAGTGATGGGTTCAATCCATATGGTATGTCCCAATCATACAGCTGCTGGCCCGTGTTTGTAATTCCGCTCAATCTCCCTCCGTGCCCGAATGCAACGCAAGACCATGTTCTTGTCGCTCATCTTCCGGGCCTGAATACCCGGGGAAGCAATTGGGTGTGTTTATGTAGCCGCGGGTGGATGATTTGCACCATTCTGGTACTTTCCGAGGTTGACATACGACCGGATCTGCAGAGATTTCTTGATGAAAGTTGGTTGCACTATTGCATGCATGACTTTCCCGGTTTTTACCGGCTATGCTCTATCTGTCGGAGGGTGTACAAGTGGGAGATGCCATGTGCCCAGTGTGCATGCAGGCTCTGCGAATGATTTGGCTGAGTAAGGGTGGCAAGTATGTAGCCTTTGACCTTCATCGACAGTTCTCCCCCCGACCATCAGACAGGAAGACAAGAAGAACTTACAGAAAGACGGGTAGTTCATGAGTAACTGAGATTCCAAATTTGCGGGGGCAGATGTTCTTGCTCAGCTAAAAGCTCTCACGCCTAAAGTCAATGGCAAAGGCAAAGCCAAAGCCAAAGGCTTCGAGGATATGGTGAGACGCACACTGACTCACATTACCCCTTCTCGAAGCTTCCCTATTTCAAGGACCTCAACTTCCTTACAAACATCGATGTGATGCACACCGAAAAGATGTCGCAAGTCCCTTTCCCGCACATCCTCAACATTCCTGATAAGACGAGGATACGTTAAAGCTAGAGCCGATCAACAGAGAATTTGTGATAGACGACGTCTAAACATGAAGCCTCCCACAGGCGGTCGAAAAAAACTGGTTCAAGCCAGATGCTAACTTGTCCTTAAACTGCCAGAAAAGAGGAAGATGCTTATCTGGCTGAAACACATTTTGAAGTTCACCGATGGTTAGCATCGAATATAAGTAAGGGAGTCAATCTTTCAATGGGCAAAGTGAACCGGCCTGAAGAGTCATGACTACATTATGGATTGAGCGGATAATGCCGTGTGGATGGTTCGAGGCTATGTCCCGAGCATGTCTGGCGAGTGCTTGCTGAGCTAAGCCATTTCTTCCGCACCGCCATGTGCTAAAGATGTAAGTAAAGACGTGTATTGAACAATTGATAAGAAGGCACCAGAGTTGATAGTCAAGCTAGAGAATCTTTCTGCCAGGCTTCTTTCTCCGATGACACATCTCATTCTGCACCTCCGAACGAGGTATTGTTGGGGGGACCTGTGCAGAATCATTGGCATAGCGCCTGAGAGACAAACACAGCATCTCCGATAGAAATGTGGAAACAAAGCTAAGATTGAAGCTTCCATAGCTGAGGGAGTTATCCTAGAGGAGTTGTCAGACCTCAGGACATCATACTATCCAGACCACGTTCCCCATCTGCATAACAAGGTGCCTCGATACAATACAAAAGAGCCCAAGTATCAACCCAGGCTCCATCTATTCACGTGCAAGGTGGCAGGGCTGGGGCCCCAAAATCTTAAACATGCCACGACAACGAGTGGGAGGACCTCATGTTCTATATCTTGCACAACATCAAGGAAGTTGAGGAAGTGTGGATGAGGTAATACCACTACACACATTCCTTTATGTCTTCCCAAGCATCATGTTCTATGTTCACTTAGTCTCGGTCTAACAGCGCTTTTTCTTCTTTAGTGATTCGTTCAAGAGGAATGGACGGGAATGAATCCTCCTACTGAGCGGAGGCACTTACTCTTCTCCGTCATGGAAACCCTGGACGTAAAAATTTTGTTGCTTGGTTCATGGAGAAGTATTTTCCACATTCCCCATTAAATACCTAGTTCAACATTTTACTTACCAGAACTATGCCCCCAGCAATTTCATTATACTTGTAGGGAAAAGATCTGAACATATCTATGGATGACGAATTGAGATGGTTTCCATGGGTTTTGACCCGCCGTCATGACATGTAAAAGTATGATGTGAATGGGTATCGCTTCCATACAGAGGAGCACCAGAATAGCCGCCTGGTCCCAAAACTATAAAACCGGAGTGTAAACACCCCCGTCAAAATTCAGTAGACTACTACGGAAGGGTACAAAATATATATGAGATTACATTCGCAACGAGCGCGAAACCTAAGTCCCTGGCCTGTTCAAATGCCGATGGTTCGATCCGCGGGAGGGGCAGAGATATACCCTTCCATGGTTTGGTCGAAGTTAAACCATCAACCGTCTATGCAGGAGCCGATCTCTTCATTCGCGCTACCCAAGGCTACACAAGTTTATATCTGCTCTTACCCATGCCAGAAGAGTACCTAAAGGGTTGGGAAGTTGTGTTCAAGTGTCGCCACATGTAAGCTAGCGGACCGAATGAGATGATTACTACAACATTAACCCCATGACATACGAGGGAGTGTCTATCAAAGCAACCTGATGATGATGTGTTAGAAACGATGACGCTAGACCTTGGGTGATGATGATGTGATCCAAATGACGATGATGCACGGAATGATGGCGAGACCATTGTCAATGAAATGACATACTTATAATAGAAAAGTTAAACGAAGACGCTGACGACGAGGAAGAGCCTCCACCTTTGTCAGACAACAAAGATGATATGATTGATAGTTGATGATGAGCCGACCGAAAGAGGTTACAACATGATGATTCGTAAGGGTTCTGAGATGTACGTTTCAGTCATTTTTTTGGTAGTAGTTAAGCATGTTTTAGTGTTTCTTTTTTTAATGTGTTTATTATTCCTTATTATTATGCCTTTTCCTTCATTTTTAATGTACTAATTGTTTATTCTCTTTCAATGCAGGTTCGTGGAACATGGGCAAGGGGAAGGTCGACGGCGGGGGTTTCCTACGCAAGGTCGTCGATGCCTAGTCGAGTGGTCGAGCACGTAATCCTCCCCCCCTCCCGACTACTTACGATGACTCCTCACAGGGATGCGAGGGAGAAGTGCCCCTAGAGGAGGAGGGGGCGGGGGGAGAGCCCCTAGAGGGCGAGGAGGTGGGAGGAGTAGCACTACAGGGGGCCAGCGGCCAGAAAGAGCGCACCCCTCACGACTAGGGGTGTTGTCTTCGAGGCCCTCTCTAGTGAGGTACCCTCCTCTAGTTGAGGTACCCTCTGACAAGGAGGAGGAGGACGGGATGGGAGGAGGAGGAGGAAGTTCGGGATGGGGCCGAGGAGGAGGAGGAGGTTGGGGAGGGGGACGAGGAGGAGGAGAGAGCCGGCGAGGAGGAGGGTAGTGGCTGGGATGATGGTGGTGGGCGGGAGGGGGTTGGCACAAGGGGTGGCTGCGTGGTAACGCAAAGCTACCAAAGCGAATTCCTGCTACCGAGGAGCAGAACGTGGCTCATTGAGCCCACGGGGAAAGAGTAAGTGCCACTTTATAATAATTTCATTCTTTTGCTTGTCATAGCTTATATTTTTCTTTTATTTTGCTTGTCACATGCTAATATTTCATTCTTTCAGCAACTGGATATATCCTAAAGGGGCCCTTATTCCCATGGCCTCATCACCGTCTTGCTGAAGGTACACTGGCTCGGAGTTGTACTGTCCGGATCCAGTCAGGCACCCGGACCGTTGGGTTTAGCCACGAGCTGGGACCAGTGGGAAGCGGCCCCCCACACAGACCATGAGACCCTGCCAAGGCCGTGATAACTAATTTTTGGGTGAGTTCTCTTCAGAAGCACAATCCATTCTGGTTTCATGAATGATTTAAACTCATGGCTTCTTCCATTCTGGTTTCATGAATGATTATAGGAATACATCGAGTTCTTCCGGAGCACAAGGCCACTGCCGCGACCAGATCGTGCTGCGCCAAGCCAAAAAGCCCGCCAGCTGCAGTACGAGGTGCGCTATGTGGCCATCTAGCAATACTATCACGATGCTCTTGGTGTGAAGATGACCAAGGAAGAAGCGCGGAGGATGGTGTCTTACCTTGGAGAGGCACGAGTACTTGGCGGTAAGTATAAAAGATTTTTCATTCCGATGTTTGTGGTACATTTCATCGTTTCATGTTGACATGCCATTATGCTTTCATTATGTAGGTGTGTCCAAATTGGTGTATGGAAAAGACGAGTCCTGGGCGGTCATTGGTGGATCTGTGTGTGTATAAGGATGGAGCCTGGGCGGCCCTACGAGCATAAAAAACAAGGATAACCGAGGGAAAGGAGGGAGTACATGTTAGGGAAACCGGAACCACTTTCTCCACCAACACTTCGTATGACTACCCCATTAACACATCTTCTTCTTCTATTTACCGTCACTTCCTTGTATGACTAACCTCTGTTTGGTGTGCAGGAGGAGAAAACTGAAGCGGCCGCTCTCACACATGAGGCGTGGGAGATCGCCCATACGCAGAAGAATCCCAAGCCTGGCGAGGCCAAGTACTATGGCAAGACCGCGCAGAAGAAAGAAGGCCTACTCCGAGGGGTATCAGAGGTTACAATCCTGGCACAGGCTGACCTCATTAGCGCGGATTTGGACGAGAGGGTGTGGTGGGCACTGGGCCCAAGAAGCACGGTCGAAAGCGGTCTCTGGGATCTGTGATCACTCCTTACTATCTCCTACCCACAGCTCCGGAGCTACCGACCCGAGCTGAGCCAGCGCACACCGCCCCATCCCATTGCGCAGTCACCTCCCTCTTTGCTGAGCGGCAATCTGTAAGTATTTTCCTCTTATCTTCATTGCTCACTTTATTTTCCATTGAGATTTTTTATGAGTTTCCATCATGTCATACATACCGTAGGCCTACATGAAGTACACACGCCAGGAGACCATGGCGTGGCACCGAGCCTTTTAGCATTTCATGAGCACAACTCTCGCATGATGGCGGTTAGTTTGGCCCCTTTCATTTCACTTATATTTGCACTTGCCATTTCTTCTGACATTTCTTGTTTGTTGGTCAATGAACATGCAACCGTTGTTGAGTGCATGGCGCCCGGAGGGTTCCTCAATTGCAACCAGCACCATCTCCTCCACCACAACCAGTGCTGCTTACCTTTGAGGAGTTTTCGGCACCACCCGGGCCCCTCGCCGGTTAGTACATCCCCAACTACTTCACCCAAAGCATACCGTTTATTCAATACATCATATATCCCTTTATATGTCTTTTCAACATCCAGGGAACCGGTGGATCTACCGTTGGTGGTGGTGTTGGTGTTTGGCACCACTCCCGAGTCACGGAGCCGATCACTCACGATCACGGAGGCGGAGGCGGTGGGGTCTTGGTGCGGTATGCGCTTGGCCGCTAGCAGTGACGACCTGGGCTTCGGCGACCTTGGCGGTGATGACCTTGGCGGTGCCGACGCCTGGCGCTTAAGCCTTTGGGTGACGGTGGGTGGGGATGATACTTTGTGGTCTTACATGACCTGTGTGCTTCTTATATGCTATTGTTTTTTGTGATGATGCTTTAGTTTTGCGATGATCCTATATTGTTGTGACGGTGGCGGATGATACTTAATGTGCTATATGTCTATTTGCATCATATATATCTGCGGATTATTTAAATTGAACTGACTGAAAACAAGAAAAAAAGAAAAAAAACAGACACAAACTATGCCGACGGCCTTGCCGTCGACTCGGGCTCCACGTGGCCCCTATGCCGACGGCCTCCGGGCCGGGGGATTGTTCCGACGGCCCTATGCCGACGGGACCGTCGGCATATCGCCTGTCCCGACGAAAATCAAGGGCTAATGCCAGACAGGCCGGGCCTGGGCCTTCGATGATAAAGCGCGGACCACCAGAATGACATCTCCTTGTAGATCAAGCGTCGACCATCACTGAGATCGATCTTTCTATAGATCAAAATTAGTGAGGCAAACCGAAGAACGAAATAAAATGTCTGAAGATCGCTTGTCGTGTTAATGTTTTCCAATGTCTCCATGCTAGCCTTTTATCAATGAAGAACAATCAATATTTTCGTGCATCCTTAAAATGATCTTCAGAATTATTAATTTTAGGTTTAACGGCCGGTGCTCTACCTTTGTGGTAAAAGATTGGGAAAAAACGCTTACCATCACCAGTCGGATCGCAAAGCCAGTCCGTCCCACCTTCCCTACATGACCACGCGTCAAGTGAAGGCCCACGTTACCATCCTTTGTGGATAGTGCTGTCGCATATGGACATATTCTTCTGAAACATATGCAGTGTTGCAATGATCTACAACGAGTCTATGTTATACACATAAAACCTCTCTTGTGAAATTTTCTGCAACAAGACCTCAATTGTAAAAAAAACCTCAGTACAAATTATTTTTTAGCAACAAAACAGTTTTTGCAAAAAAAATCTACAATAAGACATGTGTCGCAGAATAATTTTGCAACAAGACCTATATTGCAATGGTGGGCGCGCTCGGGCCCGCTCGATGTGGCAGATCTGGACGGCTCGCCCGACTGATCTTTCAAAAGATCAACCGGCACTGCGTAGCACGCCCTAAAGGATTGGGATGTACTGAGGGAACAAGAAAAGAAAAAGATTCAGTGCCAAGGCAACTGTCTATACAACAGTACAGTTTTGCTAAGCTTACATCAACAGCGCAGGCCATAGGTGATCTGCCAAAGATGAAGTCATGATTTCAAGCTGAGTTCATGAGGTGTTGAGATTTCTGCGTCGATTCCTAGTTGTCACTGGCAGCGGGTTCCATAAATGTATGGAGATAATTTAACTTTCTTGGTACAAAAAAAAATTCATCCGGTGAAAAGCTTGTTTTTTCGGGCCAACATTAACTGTTAAATGGACATTTCCACGGTAAGTACACTCGCCCATATAACATTTGTTAGCTGCGGATAACACACGAGGAAATGGTAGTATGATGGACGCACCGATATTCATCGCAAAATGGCAGTGACAATATTGAGCAGAATCAACTACACAGAGGGTTTAATGACGCCTAACCATGGATTAGTCCCTCCTAATTTTTTAAGCAAAAGTGTGTTCCCTGATACTGGACAGACGGAGCACCATTCCTCACTGTAGAAACGGGCCTAGTCGCACTCATAAGGTACTCTGCCAAACCCACAAAATGGTGATTCCACCAATGCACACCATCGAACCACACATTCAACCACTGAGCGCAAATATGTTCATATCTTGCCTATCGAAGAAACCCTGACACAGCGCTCACCAAAAGATGTTAAAAACAAGATAGCAACTGGTCAATATGCTTGCCTACATGGGCCGACCAATGCGATTTTCTTTTGTTTTCATTTTTTTTCTGGTTTTTACGTTTTTCTATCTCGATTCCCTTTTATTTTCCTTTTTCTTATTATTTTATTTTGATGTAAAATGGTTCCTCTTGTTCTTACTTTGTGTTGCTTTCGTTTTTCATTTCGAATTGATTTTTTGTTTCTTTTTCTATATAAGCATGTACATTGCAGGCATATATTATATATATATATATATATATATGGGACAACACTAATTCTAATTTCAGAATCAGATAGTTATTCGGATCAACTGAGCGCCGCCCTATATAGGCCGGACGGGATGATCCTGAATCACGGCAGCGAAAAGAAAACCCAAAGCGCCTCGAACATTATCCCCGTCGCCCCCCTTCCCCCGCGACCTCCCCAACCCCGCCAGCCACCTCCTGGCCACGCCCCGCCACCCTGCTCCGGCACGCCCGGGGGGGCACTTCTCCTTCTGGGCTCGCCTCGCAGGCCCATCCTCCTCCGCGCGCCGCAGGCCCCGCACCTCCCGCCGCCCGCCACCCCCCCCTCCCCCCACCACGCGCACCCCCCTTCTTCCGGTGGACGCCGCCCCCCCACCTCCTTCTAGCGCCCGTCCCCGCCCGTCTCCTTCCGACGCGAGGTTGGCCCCCTCCTTCAGGGCAAGTGGGTTTGGACTTCAGCCCTCCCGCCCCCCGTGCGCCGCCGTGCGTCCCCACCCAGAACCCCACTCTCCTCCCGTGCGTCGCCGCTGGTCCCTGCCATCCCCCTGGCTCCTCCCATGCGCAGGCACGCTCCCCCTGCCCTGAACCCTGCCTCTCCAATCACGGACTCGACCCTGCAGCAACTCTGCCAGATGGCGCGCTGCGGCCCTGCCACGTGTCGTCTGCTCCTTCCAGCTAGCGGGACAAGACTACGTCCTCGTCGTGAGGGTGTGAGCCGCCACAGAGGAAAGTTGTCGCCGGTCGGCGGCTCTACATGATGTACGCGCGCCGCTGTGCCCACTCTGACAAGCCCTTATTCGTCTCTGTGATACTACAGGAAGTTCCAATTCAACAGCCAGAGCTCGTTCAATGCATGAAACTAAAGTTTGGAGCGTCTTCACGGTCATCCATCGGCGAGTTGCCTGGTGGACTTCTCCGTCGACTTGCGGTTCAGAATGGACAAGGAAGCTTCCCTTGACCATTTTCTCGTGACGGGCTGCAGGGCGTACAGATCCACCTCCCTCCCCGACAGCTATGGCGTGTGGCGAGCCCAGCACATCGACTCGCCCAAGGTCCATTTTGTCTCCATCTCGCTTACTGTTGTTCCCTGCTCGCTGTACTATGTCAGTTCTGTATTGTTTCTTAGTTTTCTTGTCTGAAGTTCACGTACTTGCAGGTGCAAAACAGTAGGTGTTGTGATATGTGGTTCATTTTTGCAGGTCCTTCAAAAATTGGAAAACATGAGTTTTTCTTCTCCAAAATGCATCAACAGCCGTGGAGTGCTAGTTCTTCTTGGTGCTTCTATCGATCCTTGGGTTTAGGCACCGCCTGACGAACTAGCTCGTCCTATTTTGCAGAAGCAAATCACACGAAATTTTTAGGCGGAATGCAAGTTCAGAGATAATGGGGAAACGAGGTTCAAAGATTTTTTTTAGTACATCCGGGAGCTTTTTCAGTGGCACTGTAGCCAAATCCGCCTCTGAAGGCCAAACTACTTACGTGTGGCTGTTGCTTTTATTTTACACAAAGAAGTTCTTGCTCTAGTAGATCTTGAGATATGGGCACACAAGGAAGAAGACTAAAAAAGAAAAATGGTGAGTTGGAGATTGCAAGTTTTGCTGCTCAAGGATAAGATTTCTTTGGTTTTTAGACGAGAACACCTAGTGCGGTAAAAAAGAGATCGCTCTGTCCAAATACACCGATTGAAATTTTTGCTCTGTTTAAAAAGGTTTGCGGTGACAGACTAATTCTGATTGTTTCTTTATATTGAGCATCCCCGACTTAATTTTTCATTTGTGAGGCGGTCACTGACAGTTATTTTGGTCGTCACTAATATGTGGTACAAGTTACTTACACAAATAAAAAAGCTAAGAATCACTCAGCATCGACGAAGAAAAAACTGTGTGATGTGCACATGGTGCTTTACTGGTTGTATTTAGGAATTTTAAAAAAATTTAATAAGAAAGGATTTTTCTCATTTCAAAATAGAGGTACAAATTAAAATATGGAGAGTTCAATATTTATACAAAACAAAGAAGCTCATATGACATAAATAGGGAATTCAAAATGTTTTGTAGAAATATATTTAAAAAATAAAATAACAGAATTCAACTTAAAAAAAAATAACAAGAAGTTCAACTTTTTAAAAATAGAGCGCTTCAAATTCCATAAAAGATTAAGAAATAACAACGGAAGTCCATATTAAAAAAAGAGGAGAAGTTCGATGTTATAGAAAACTCAGATTTTCCTGTATTAAAGAATGGAACAAATATTCAAAATAAAATAACAGAATTTAAAACTTTTAAAAATAGACGCTTCAAAATTTCATAAAAAAGATTAGAAATAAAACCAGGAAGTCCATATTAAAAAGATGAGAAGTTTCGATGATTATCAAAATGAGATTTTCCTCGTTATTAAAGAATGGAACAGAATTCAAAATAAAAGAACAAGAATTTCAACTTATAAATAGAGCTCTTCATCACATTTCTAAAAAGATTAAACATAAACAAGGAAGTCATATTAAAAAGATGAGAATTCGATGATATAAAAACTCTCGATTTCTTCGTTATTAAAGATGGAAACAAGAAGTTCAAAAATAAACATAACAGAAGTTCACTTTTTAAAAATAGAGAGCTTCAAGAATTTCATAACAGAAAATGATAAGAATAAAATCACGAAGTCCATATAAAAAGATGGAGAAGTTCGCTATTTAGAAAACTCAGATTTTCTCGTTAGTTAAAGAATGGAAACAAGAATTCAAAAATAAAATAACAAGAGTTCAACTTTTAAAAATTAAAGCGCTTCAAAATTTCAGAAAAAGATTAAGAAAAAACCAGGAAGTCCATATTAAAAAGATGGAGAAGTTCGATGATTATAGAAACTCAGATTTTCTCGTTAAAAGAATGGAACAACAAGTTCGAAAAATAAATAATAAGAAGTTCACAACTTTTTAAAAATGAGCGCTTCAAAATTTCATAAAAAAGATTAAGAAATAAAACCAGGAAGTCCATATTAAAAAATGGAGAACTTCGATGATATGAAACTCAGTATTTCCTCGTTATTAAAAGAATGGAAACAAGAAGTTCAAAAAATAAATAACAGGAAGTTCAACTTTTAAAAATGAGCGCTTCAAAATTTCAAAAAGATTTAAGATAAAACCGGAAGTCCTATTAAAAAGATGGGAGAAGTTCGATGATTATAGAAAACTCAGATTTTCCCGTTATTAAAGAATGGAAACAAGAAGTTCAAAAATAAATAACAAGAAATTCAAATTTTTAAAATAGAGCGCTCCAAAATTCATAAAAAATATTAAGAATAAACCAGAAAGTCCATATAAAAAGATGGAGAAGTTCGATGATTATAGAAAACTCAGATTTTCCTCCTTAATTAATAATGAAAACAAGAAGTTCAAAAAATAAAATAACAAGAAGTTCAACTTTTTAAAATAGAGCGCTTTAAAATTTCATAAAAAGATTAAGAAATTCAGATTAGTATCATAAAAAACTCAGATTTTTTCACGTAACCGAGAGAAGTTTAGATTGATTACTGCCAGAAGTTCATGTACTACACGATGTGTATTTGGTATTAAAAAAAGCAAAGACTAAAAGTTTGTTGTATAAGTTCAAGTTCTCGATCGGAGAAAGTTAAAAAAACTTATTGTGAGAGGGGTTTGTACAAAAGGAATATCATTTGTGTAACACTAACGAATGGAATGAGAAAATTACAAACGAAATACGTCACAGACGTTCAACGTGAAAACGCAGCAGTTCAACTACTGCACTGAATGAATTTCAGATGAAAAACTTTAAAACCTGCGCGAGTATGAAAAAATGATCAACACGGGAAAGTTGCGTGTTCAGCAGCTTTCTATCGATATATCACTTTGGTCAATTCCGGTGAGTGGATGGAGAGCTAACCACAAAAAAAGCACGTGAAAACAGAGTGAAGTTCAATTAGACATGCGGAAGTTCAATTTTTTCACGCGGTGCATTTTCAAAAAATTTGTTTCGCGATAAACAGAACGAATGATCTCGCTGTTTTCGAAATTACATGAAAACGGCTAGGAATCAGAGAAAACCATCAACATGAAAAAAGTTTCGCATTTTCCGTAGCTTTTCAATGGTATATATTGCCTCATTCCAATAAGTTTGTAGAATTACTGTCAAAATACATTTTTCGCGCCTTTTCAAAATTTACTTAAAACCCGTAAAGAATTAGGAGAAACAATATATACCAAAAGTTTTGTATTTCCTCAAGCTTTGCAACGCCATACCATTTGCTACATTGGACGTACGGTTAAAAAATTAGCTCGAAAATACGAACTCGGTGGAATTGTTACCGTTGTCTAAATTACATTAAACTGTTCAAAATTAGAAAACATTTCAACATGAAAATAGCGCATTTTCATAAGCTTCCAACGCCATATATTTTGCTTCAATTGGATTAGCCGTTTAGAAATGCATCGAAATACGAACTCGGCTGTTCGGTTTGCGAAAATTTTACGATTTTCGAAATTACTCTTTAACCAAGGGAATTAGAGAAAACTATCAACATGTGGGGAGAGGTTTTGCAGCAGCTTTCGAACGTCATTTATTGTCTCATCCGATAAACGGTTTTTAGAAATGCGATAGAAAATACGATTTGACATTTTTTGTATGAAAAAAAAACGGTTTTCAAAAATGCTCTTAAACCCTTACTTTGCCAAAAATTCAACTTGGGTCTGATACTCCGTGTCCATATCTTTCCAATGGTTATATCGTAAGCCCCATTTGGGCAATGTTGGCGGAAGTTCAACCTAGCACTAGGAGAAGTTTCTGGTAGCGCAATTCAGTGTAAAATACAACAGACGCATGTTCATAACACCGAGAGCAAAATCCGTCAATGAGCGAGATTCCTATTTAAACGGACATTTAGTTGCTAAAAACTGTTTGGAGATTACACTTACATCACATAGAACACGACTGACCAAAATAATCTCGCGGGGGAGACACGTCGCAAAGATAGCCGAAGGTCGGGTTCCTACAGAGGCAAGTTCATGCGCGTACTCGGACAAGTTCATTGTGATCAGAATAATATTCTGATCCGTGATCAGAATAGTGGTATATATATAATATATATGTTTTTAGCTTATATATTTTGGTATATACACTATTATTTAAGAATGTGCTAAACAGTTTTTTAAAAGCATTGATTTTCGTAACAATGGCTAAATTATTTTATAAATTAAATTAGTAATTTTTGAATATATTTTAGCACATGAACATTTCCCAAAGCATGAGAGATCAATATTTAGTATAGGGCATTTTAAAAACAAATTGTGAACATATTTTACGCTCTGTGACAATTTTTTTCTAAAGTACATGGACTTTGTTTTTTTTTAAAAATATGAATGTTCTTTTACATACATAGTGAACACCTTTAAAATTACATGAACATGTTTAGATCATGATAAATCATTAATTACATATGAACCTTTTCTAATACATGATGAATTCTTTGAATTAAAGCTTTTAAGTATTTTTTATTATAATGACGGACATTTTTATAGAACGTTAAACTTTTATTAGTTATATCTATTAATATATAGTAGAAATACATGAGTGATTTTAAATAATTTTCCATAACTTTTTAATTACACGACTAAAAACATTTTTAAGATATTATGAAACTTTTTAATACACAATGTAATTTTTATATTAGACGTTGAATAATTTGTATGCATAATAAAAATTAATACCTGATGAATATTTTAAAATGCACTGAGAATGATTTCTATAAGATGGTAAAATGAACTATTATTCCAAATACTAGATTTGGAGTGTTTCGAAAACTAGTTTTTTTTTATATAGAAACACACCACCACAACCATGACATTGTTTTGCGATATGTGATCATTTTTGCGTCTACTTTCAAAATTTGAGTATACAAAACTTGTATAGTAAATATATATTTCTTCTCCCCTGTCTAGCAGCATTTTCTTGCTCGTACACACACTTGAATGGTAAAGGCTGACTGATGTCCTTTTGTGTTGGAAAATGATTGATATGTGTTTGTACACAGGTAGGCAAGGGCCAATGGGAAATGATGTAATGGTGAGAGAGTGGAGTTTGCCGATGTATGCACTGTTACGTACAGCTTGTGTTGAAACGTGACATATCGTATGCCGCTTATAGGCGCCGGCGCAACCGGCGTGTGACGTTCGGCGTCCAGCCCCCAGCCACCCGATAGCACGATAAGGGCCGTTAGATCTGATTCCCTGCTTCGTCTTCCTCCCGATTATTCTCCTGGAAAAAAATGTACAACGCCCACAGTGATCCGACAGCCCCGCCATCCCCAATAGCGACCAAGTCTTGAAAAACCACCGCGCGGCTCCCGTCGCCGGTTGGCGCCCCTCGGGCCGGCCTCCTCGTCGCCGGGGCCGCTCACGGGGGCGCTCGCCGATGCAGCTCTGCCTTTGCACTCTCAATGTGTCTCGCACCCCCTGGATGCAGCCCACCGCCGCGCTTGCATGGATCAACTTCGCCGCCCCCCGCGCTCGCCATGTGATGGATCCGCCCGCGCCTCCCCCGCACGCATGGATGCAGCGCCGGCGATTGACTGGTTCCAGCAAATAGAATTGCCCGTTTTAATTTTTCGTTGTCGGTCGTAGCAAAATGGAGACACGTGTTGTAGCATTTGCCGGACGCCTGACGGTCGTAGCCGACAGTTAACTGGTTCCAGCAAACAACGATGCTACTACTTAGCAAAAAATGATGCCGGATGTTAGCAAAAAAACCGGGGTGGCATTGAGGCGCTGGCTCCAGCAAAAATGCCTCGTCGCCGGCTCCACAAAAACATTGATGAATGTAGCAAAAATCGTTGGTGCTTGTACAAAAAGAAAAAGACCTCACCAATTTCTCATGAACGATGAAAGAGAAAAGGCCAGTGGTAGCAAAAAAACCGCGCGGTCGTAGCAAAATTTGATGACGATTGCAGATAAAAAGACCAGCCAATTCTCATGAACGGTGAAGAAAAGATGGTGGTAGCAAAAAAACTCAGCGGTTGTAGCAAAAAATGATGCCGTTCCAGCAACCACGGTGGCTGGTTCCACAGCATGGGTGGGCGTTGGTTCCAGCACGTGGCGACAACGGCCATGGCGGAACTCGCCAGAGCTGTAGCTACAACCAGATGTGGGTGTCTCCCCCATCGCACATCCCTCGCTCCGTCGCACATCTCCGAGGTCGCCGCGGCTCGCCGTCGCCATGAAGCAAAAAGAAGAGATGGGATCGAGAGGGATAGGAGAGACACCCGCGTGAGAGGATAAGGCTAGCGGGAACGCAGGCGTGGGCCAGCCAGCCCACTGGGCCGTGGTCCGTGCACCCCCTGCGTGAAAGGATCCAGCACGATCTGCAAACACGGTCTGAACCCAACCAGCCACTAGATTCCCTCCGGTTCTACCCGATGCGCATGATTCCCCCCTCCAAGTGACGGTGGCACTGTCGTCCGTGGAGGGGGGGCCACACCACGGAGCCCCAAGATGGACGTCTACGCATGCCACAACACTTTAACACATGCATCAGGACCCGTGCGATGTTTCGGTGGCATAGCTACACCCCGAAGGTCACCGGACCGGACTAAACCCTAGTCCAGTTGACCAGATGATCTAGCCCTTTGACTATCGCCGGACGGGCTTTGACCAGTGGACTCTTCCACCTGGTTGCGATAGGTCAGCCCATAGCAACATCCCCGAACACGGTCTGGACCCAACCCACCACTAGATTCCCTCCGGTTCTACCGCACCCGCACGATTCCCCCCTCCAAGTAACGGCGACATTGCCGTCTGTGGAGGGGGGCCACACCACGGAGCCCCAAGACGGGCGTCTACGCATGCCACAACACTTTCACACATGCATCAGGACCCGTGCGATGTTTCGGTGGCATAGCTACACCCCGATTCCCCCTTCTAACCAGATTCCCTTCGTGTCGACCGTTTCCCCCCTCCGTGACCCGGCGGCAGCAACGTCCGTGAGGGGGGCAATCAATATACCATTGGGGTATGTTTTTTGTTTAGATAAGGCACATTTATGTGGTGAAAAAAAGAGAAAATAATAAATAAAATAAATAAAAATTGGCACAAGTTCTATGAGCTGCGCCCACGGAGCTACAATGCCATGGATCGTTGACGTGGCGAAGCACGCGGATCGATGATGTGGCAGAGGGCATAAGCCAGGCCTATGCCGACGGCTATGCCGTCAGCATACCTCTGCCACACCACGGACCCCTTTTCCCTCGGATCGATGACGTGGAGACGGCGCGGATCAGTGATGTCAGCAAATCTATGCCGACGGCCCTCGTTAGCCCCCGTCGGCGTAGTTCCGACGCCATCAAACGGTCGCCGCTGACCGGGTAGGCGGGCCCTGGCTATGCCGACGGCCTCATCTATGCCGACGGCCCCCGTAGGCGTATCTCGAGCTGTCCCGATGGTGGTAGTATGCCGACGGCTACCGTCGGCATAGATCGACATATGCCGACGGCTTTTCTACGCCTACGGCCTGCCCTAGGCCGTCGGGATATGTCCATCTATGCCGACGGGGGCTGTCGGCATAGATGAGGTCGTCGGCAACTACGTAAATTCTGGTAGTGACGTCGTCGTTGTTGGGGCTGATGGAGACTAACTGGAGCGCCGTGCGGCCTTTGCCGAACTCGAGCTCGGCGCCACGGTTGGCGAAGGCCTCCTTGCGCACGACGATGTACTCCGGCCAGGTGAGGGCGCTGTAGGCGGGCTTGCCGCCACCCATGACTTCCATGAGAGGAGCCACCTTAGACTTGACGGGCGGGCCGAGGAAGTAGGCCAGCGAAATGCGCTCTGTGTCGCGGTTGACGACGGCGCGGTGGTACACGTGCCGCGGCCGTTGGTGACGATCTGGAAGAGGTCACCTATGTTGACGATGAGCACTCCTGGCACGGTCCATACCTCCACCCACCTGTCTGCCGGCGGCCCGTGCCGGGACAGGTGCAGCCCCGGGACCGGGCTCTGCATCACGAGTGCGAAGAACCCCGAGTCCGTGTGCGCTTTCATGCCCTGCACTCGTGTCGGGTCAGGGCACTTGGGGTACCTGGATGCATTGATTGTAATTTTTTGTTGGTAGCTTACCAAGATAACTGCTGCTTGGTTGGTACCTTGATGCGTGCAGTGTAGAGTATTGTGGTCCCTCCGTAAACTAATGTAAGAAGTTCAGTGATCTAAACGCTCTTATATCTCTGTATGGAAGGAGTACATGCTAGGAAGGTTGCCACTTGTACTACGTACCGATTTTTCTTAATTTATTATTTTTAAAGTCTAGAATTACTTGGTGCTCAAATGGATGCATTAAAAGTATTTTTGACGGAGGGAGTACTACGTACCAGTTGAGTTGAGGTGCATGGTTTCGGTCATGGTCTGCGATCCTGTGCTCTGCCTCAACGCTAGCGATCTGCTCGGCGTTGAGCCCGAGCGCTACGAGGAACAGCTCCATCAGCTTGTTGGCCAGTGCGCGCATCACCTTCTGAAACTCCTCCCATCACGCTGCTGCACATCACGCGATTAACAGACGATATAATTCGTACAGTAGTGCTAAGTGCTAACATCTACGCTAATTTTTTTTAAATAATATATATTTTTTATTAATTTTCAAAAATATTACGCTGGATGAAATTTTTTTAAAAATAATACACCGTCGGCCCGCTGCAGGCCGGCTGGGTCTAGTCGGCCCACAGCAGGCCGATAGGCCTCCAGTCGGCCTGCAGCTGGCCGACTAGCCAGTCGGCCACGGGGCAAGCAGCCTGTCGGCCCACTGTGGGCTGATTAGGTCCTATCGGCCCACTATGGGCTGATTGGGTCCTATCGGCCCACTATGGGCCGATTGGAGCGCTCCATCCCCTCTCCCCCCATCTACCCTCGCGCGTTTCCCCCCTTATTTCCCGCCATACCCCCCTATCTACCCTCGCGCGTTTCCCCCTTATTTCCCGCCATATTTTCTCGGGCCGCCATCTCCCGCCATATGTTCCCGCTTTGCTTGTTCCCGCCATTTGTTCCCGCTTTGCTTGTTCCCGCTCTCTACTTCCCGTCATATTTTTCCGCTTCGGTAGTTCCCGCCATATGTTCCTGCCACAATTTTCCCGCTTTCTTAGTTCCCACCAGTGTCTCCCTCCCGCCTATAAAACACCCTCGGCAGTAACGTGGGTAAGCAGTCTAGCGTAGTCTCGTATTGTCGCCATATTTTTCCACTTTGCTCGTTCTCGCTATATATTCCCGCTCTCTAGTTCTCGCCAAGATGTCCGGATATCCTTTAGATCGTAGTTTTCACCCTAGTATGTCCAAATGTCTTTTGGATTTAGCCGCCGATTTGAGGGTAGACAACATATTAGTTCCGTGGGACAAACTCATCAGTACTGACACCCTACTGAATGAGCTGGCTCACGCATTAAGTAGGTGCGGGTGGCCTTCCAGGACCTTTGAGGAGATACGGAAAGAACTTCTGAGGTTGCATGGAAGATACCTAAAGTGTGGAAGGTACGTCAAGTTTGGAGCAGAACATACTTTTTTATGGAGTGCCGACAGCGAGGATGAAGACGATATCTTCATGCCGCCGCTTCCGGGTTCTGCATCGTCAAAGGGCAAAAGTTCTTCATCATCAAAGGGCAAGAGTTCTGCATCGTCGAAGGGCAAGAGTTCTTCATCGTCGAAGGGTAAGATTTCTTCATCGTCGAAGTGCAAGAGTTCTGCATCGATGGAGGATGACGATGATGACTTCATGTAATTTTTATGCTGTATGTTGTAAGTTAAGTCGTATGTACCGTTCTATCTAGTTGTTTGTACTGTCTTGTTGTACGAGCATTATGTTCTATCTAAATATGATGTTGTAGTTCGGATAATAGAGTACTAAATAGAGTAGGCATATGTCTCATACATAAGTACATAGTCATTTGTCTCATACATAGAATAGACATAAGTCTCATACAGAAGTAGATGGTCATGTCTCTACTGATAGATAGAAGCGTCACTGACGATGTCTGCCCTAGCGCGGAGGCTGATCTTGAGGCGGCGTCCATCCCAACCTGTTGGGTGCCCTAACCTGGCGAGGAGGAATCTCAGACTCACCCTGGTCATACTATGTATCCTGTGTGGGGCCAGGTGGAGGAGTTGAGAACATGTTCATCCACTCGATGTGCTGCGACATCTGAGCCTGTATGTTGTCCTCAGGATGTTGATCACTCCCCCACATATCATGTGATGCAGACATAGACGCATGATATCCGTAGGCTCCTGCACGATGAACGTTAAGTCATGAAGAATGAGGTCGCCTCAACTAATATTGAAAACAATAAATATGAAGAGACATACCTACTGGCTGTGACGGCTGCTCTGGCTGAAACACGAAGCTCGACGAGGGACCCTGCTGCTGTGGAGAAAACACGAAGCTTGACGTGGGACCATAGTGCTGTGGGTGCTGCCACGTCGAACTGCCAGGTTGGTCAGGAGGGGGTGGCCTGGTCGTCGGCTGATGTGCTAGACGTGGACGTGGCTGCTGTCAGTGCGTGGAGTGACATGGCTGCTGCTGCTGCTTGTGTTGAACAACGTCGCTTCTCCGGGTGCACGTGATAGCCTCGTAGACAGCCCGTATCTTGTTCTGCATGCGTTCCAAGAAGGGCTGTAGCACAGGCCGGTGTGAAGAAGAGGTCCAGACGACAGTGATCGTCCAAAGGTGGTCACGTCGTCGTATAGTTCATGTGTCAAGCAAGCCTGAAAATTTTCATGACGATTATTAAGTATGCACGTCAAAGTATGTCACAACTTTACTTAAAGAAAATATATCTTATCGCGTACTGCCTAGAGCCCGAAGTATCATAGCTCAGGTACATATCTGACGGAGTAGGGTCAGGTATCTCCTCTGGGTGAGAGCGCTCAATGATGCGTAACCGTGTTCCAGTCATGTAACGCCGCAAATAGAGATTGAATTCATTGAGATCAAAATTGTGATTCTCATGCCATAGATGTGTGTTTGCTGTCTCCCATTCTGTAACATACGGCTCTAGTCTAACTAGCCAGTCAGCAGTTGTCCTATGCATGCCCTTCCTCGTCATCCTAAAATTATGGTGTGTGTTCAACAATTACGCAATGCTTCGAATGGAGTACTGTCAAAGATAATGCAACATTGAAAAACTGGTTAATACCTGTGGACGTGTGCCGGCACCGGGTTCTCTGTAGGGGGAGGCAGCTCCAACTGCAGAAGACCAAATTGCCTCATAACCCTCTGTTGTGCCATCTCCTCGACGAAGATATCAAAGATGATCTTTGATTTCGTCATCCAGTAATCTCGGTCCCTTGTGCATAGCACAGACATGTACTTCGTCACTCTTTCACAGTAACGGGTATTCGGGTTGTTCAAGATATGCTGCTCTGCTTTTTGATGTCTATCTCTGAAATACTTCACGGTGCCATAGAAAATACCCTCAACGATGGCTGTAAGTGGCAATGCCCGGTTTCCTCTGAGGACAAAGTTGTATGTTTCCGCGAGGTTGGTTGTCATGACACCGTACCTTGCTCCATGTGTGTCATGTAGCAAAGACCACCTCTCCAGAGGCTCATGCTCTATCCACTGCTGGAAGGTTTTAATCGACCTTCCGAGCCTTCTCCTAGTACCAGGTGGGTCAAAGCCTGGCAGGTCACATAACCCAACAGGCTCCTCCTCCACGGCCACTGATCTTGTTGCCAACTGTGCAGCTACTGCTTCAACATGTGCCCTCACCGCTGCATCTCTTGCAGCTTTCCTGTCCCTAACGTGTCTCTGCGTGCACACATTAAGTCTGTCACGTATCAAATTGTACTTCCATAACTAGTTCTGCTTGTAGAGTTTTTTGAACATATTCATCAGGCTCTTATTTCTGAACTGCGAGAAGAAATTAGCCCCCAGATGGTGCATGCACCAACGGCTCTGCATGTCCTGCCATGGAGTTTGTTCCTTAGGGCCTGGGTTTGTTAGTGTCCTTATCGCACTGAGTATACCTGCATGCCTGTCATGAAGGATGCACACATTGGGCTTCTCCTTCACAACTGATATTTTCAATTGCCTGAAGAACCATGTCCAACTTTCAATGTTCTCACTCTCCACAAAAGCAAATGCGAGTGGGACAACTTGATTTTGGCCGTCTTAACCTATGGCTGTTAGGATCTGACCCTTGTACTTGCCAGTGAGAAAAGTACCATCTACACATATCACTGGTCGGCAATGCCTGAAAGCTTCGATTCATACACCGAAAGAGAAGAAGAGACGATACAGCACCCTCACAATTGGGAACTCTGGCATGAAGAGGTCTTGGATATCGATATAGGTGCCTGGATTCCACTGCTGCAGTGTGTGGAGGAGCTGGACAACAGAGTCATATGCATCAAAATAAGAACCAAATCTCCTGTCAAGCACCGCATGCTTAGCCCTCCAAGCCTTGCCATAAGAAATTCTGTACTTCAACCTGGCGAAGACTTTTTTCTGGATTGCCTTCACTTCCATAGCTTTGCCGTCCACAATCTCATCGTAAAACAACCGAGCAATAAGCGTCGATGAAAGGTTGGCATGATCTTGAGGGATGCAGGGAATAAGACAAGTGTGATTCACTAAGTCGCTGATCACCCAACTTGTGCCATACTTAGGGAGATAGCCGTGCACCCTAGCGGGACAATCTGTGTTCTTGCATACCATTGTCAGGTATTTCTGACTTGACACCTGAGCTGTGAAAACCCTTTGTGTGGACATTGCCCAATTTATTATTGCATCCTTAAGAGCTTGCTTGTTGGGATACATAGCACCCGTCGCAATATTGTTCTGGTGATATTGCCAGGCAGAATCATGTCCATCGTTCACCATCATTGCAGATGAGAAGTCATGATTCCATGATGCAGGATTCGGGACCTTCTCTGCATTTTCTTCTTCATCCGACTCGTCAGAATCATCGGCATGACCCCTATCAACATCGGTGTCTTCTTCTTCCATCTGGTCCTGCATGTGCCCATCTACCTCGTTAGCGTCCACCTCGCCACTGTAATCACCATCGGCATTTCCTCCTTCTACCTGACTACTCTGCCCTGGTTCGTAACCATCATCTCCAGCATTTGACATAGATAGCTGCCTCCCTCCACTGCTCTGCCCAGGATCGTAGCCACCCTCGCCTTCATGTGCAGTGACCTCCTTCACGACGGGAAGCACTAAGGCAATAGGATTGCATCCCCTGGGTTCGCAACCTTGTAACCACCGCACCCACTCAGAGTCTCGCTCTATTGGCCTCAAATAAAAGTAAATTATCGAACTTGAGCGTGTCCACAATGCATGAACACCGACGGTGTGTGTTTCTGTATCAAGCCCTAAACTTCCTGTAATCCATTCTTTCAACTGACTGACAGACCAAGTTTGAGGTGCGCTCATTGGCACCTCTATGTGAGTAAATTCACTCAGATCAGCTCCCATGTCAGTTGTTTGGACAGTACCAGGACCGTAGTAAAATTTGAACGTCACTACATCAGACATCTCGGCTCACCTAATTTTTTTTTCAACAATGACAGACAAGTATTAAGCAACAACTTTAAATATCCGCACTACTAAATATTTGACATGTATATATATTACGGAATATTAACGGAGCAACTAAAAAAATTCACACACCTACAAATATTTGCCGGAGCAACTCCAACTACCGACACACCTAAATATTTGACATCCACATATAGTACGGAATATTACCGGAGCAACTTCAAATATTCACACAACTAAATAGTTGACATCTAAATATATTTACGTATACTACCGAAGCAAATAACTATAATCATACACCTAATTTATTTCACATCGAAACATATTATCGAATACTACCGGAGCAACTACGAAAAATAAAATGTGTGTTGAAATATACCCTTGAAGCGTGCGAGCGAACGACGAACGGCGGCCTTCAATCACCGCAGCCGAAAACTCCACCAAACTGCCGGAGCTTCACCTCCACCACCTCCACCACACTGCCCCAGCTTCAGCACCACCACCTCCACCTCCACCGCCGCCACAACCTCCTCCAATGTGCTAGAAAAAAGCTTAAAAAAATGCTCACCACAACCACCACGACCTATCCCATCAGTAGATCGAGGTCTCCCTTGGCTCCCCTAACTATGTAGAACCCATTCACGGTGCTCAATCTGTAAAAAACCACCTCATTTTAGTGTATTAATTTGAGGCATTTCTTGCAAGAAAGAGGAGAAAGAAAGGAGCTGTAGCTAGCCGTGAGGAGTGGGAGAAACGAAGGAGAAAGGAGAAAGGAGAAAGGAGAAGGAGAGAGAGGAGGAAGGAGCCAGCCGCTGGGGGACCCGCACCCTGTCGGCCGGCAGCTGGCCGACAGGGGCCCGGGCGCGCCGACAGCCCCGCTCATGGCTGTCCTGGCTTGCTGTCGGCCTGTGGTGGGCCGACTAAGCCAAGTCGGCCTGCTATGGGCCGACTAGACCCAGTCGGCCTGTAGCGGGCCGACGGTGTATTATTTTTGAAAAAATTTCATCCAGCGTAATATTTTTGAAACTTAATAAAAAAATGTATTATTTAAAAAAATTTAGCAACATCTACTAGCAAGTTAGATCTCTCGTGAATGGCATGCCGATCTTGCGGAGTTCGGGGCCGAGGTTGGTCGGGGTCAAGGAGTAGCCCTCAGGCCACATGGCCTTGGAGAAGTAGAGGGCGATGTGCGGCAGACCATAGCCGTAGGGGTCATCGCCCTGGCGTGCGGCTTGCATCTTCTCCGGCTTCGGCAGTGCAAACATGCCGGCGATACCGGCCTCGACGCGCGCCAGCAGCTCGCTCGGCACACCGTGGCCCTCGAACATGAACGTTCCCCATTGCTCCGATGCACGCGCCACCGCCTCCGCCGCCTGCGGGTCCCGCATGTCCACCACCTCCCATCGGCACGGCGTCCTCCCCAGCCCCATATGAATATATAAGCAAATTATTACAAGATTTAATCCGAATAAACACAAAATAAATCATGACGGCTATAACAAAGATCAAACTAATCATATGGACTAGCATAGTAGATGAACAGATCGAATCCAGGGCACAGACTAGAAACATGAATTCTACCACGATCTCGAAAAGGAAGGACAGAAACACATACGGTGCAACGGGAGCAGCACCGTTGGCGTTGAGGTTGTCGCCCATGTCGTTGAGGAAGAGGTTGCCAAGGTCGGGCAAAAAGTCATCGTCGGCGAAGTTGTCACTGCCAGCAGTCGCGCGAGAGCGCTCCCCAAAAACAGGATCACGGGAGGCAGGGTTCCGGAGGCCTACTGTCTCTTCTCGCGGTGCCGTCTGTCTGACTATGGGCCGGGTAGGTCGTGGGAGTAAACCCCACATCCGAGTTGCGATCCAAAAGAATCAAAAACAGTAATTAATGCGTCTGTTAATTATTAATTAATGACTCATTAATTTTTCCGGGCAGCAAAAATATAGACAACATGCATAGCTCGCGCCGCGTCGTGACGAGGCGAAAGAGGAGGAGGAGCGCGCGTGTAGGTCTCCTCTTCTCATGCTCATACAAGTGGTAGAAGTGCTCACCTTATAAAAAGGTGCAAGTCTCACTCAACTTCCGGGATGGGACTAAATGTTAGTCCCACTCACACCACTCACAAGCTATGCATGAATGGGCCAAGAGAATTTCAGAATTTTAGTTGGGCTTTGGGCCAAAGGCCTACTAACAAATTCCAACAATCCCCCACAAAGTCTCATTGGCACATCCCATCATTTAGTTTCAAAACATTGTTTATATACCGGTGCTTAGTGAAGACTGTGAAGTTGAACTTCCACTTAGAGTTTTATGCTACACTAGATCACAACTTGAATAGTGGACTATGCCTTGAACTACAAGTTTTCTGTGAGACTAGTTACACACAAACTCTTGATCGATACTGGGCTGCGTAAGGCTTCCCCGCGAGTGGAGCGTATACATCATACTCAGGGCCTTTCATGAATTTATTAGAGAACACCCAGTTCTCACAGATTGTGACGTTAACAGTCAAATTCATATAGATGTGTTCCTCAGGAGATGCTCCGTAGGACAGCATCTCTGCTTACTCAAATAAGCTACTTGGAACACATTAAGATAACTATCAACCTGCCATGCAGATCAGGAGAGTATTGCATCTCCACGGAGTGGGATAATTAAAATAGGGATACTCTCCTCCCAACTGACCAACAGCTTGTTTCCCACTTCTACTTCACGGGATCTCCGACCACATAGAGTGGCTTACCACTGTGGACAACTCATGCGGTGGGTCTCAAACCCATCTCCATCGATGCATTATCTATCACATTACGTGATAAACCCTTTGTGAAGGGATCTGCCAAGTTTTTCGATGTTTGGATATAATCCAACGTAATAACTCCTGAGTTCCTCAATTTTCTGACAGATTTTAGTCTCCTCTTCACATGCCTTGAGTACTTCATATTATCCTTAGAACTGTATATCTTGACGATCACAGTTTGATTATCACAGTTCATCAGGATAGGGGGTATTGGTTTTTCAACCATAGGTAAGTCCATAAAAAGCTCACGAAGCCACTCTGCTTCAACAGTGGCAATGTCTAATGCTGTGAGTTCTGCTTCCATAGTTGACCTCGGTAAGATGGTCTGCTTGCAAGGCTTTCAGGAAACAGCGTCACCACCAAGTGTAAAAACATAACCACTTGTGGCCTTAATCTCATCAGCATTAGATATCCAGTTTGAGTCACTATAACCCTTCAGTACCCTCGGATACCCGGTGTAGTGAATCCCATAGCTCGCAGTGCCTTTCAAATAGCGCGTAACTCTCTCAAGCGGATTTCAATGATCATCTCTCGATTTTGACACAAACCGACTCAGTTCGCTCACAGCAAAAGAGATGTCAGGCCTGGTGGCACTCGCCAGATACATTAGTGAGCCAATAATCTGAGAACACCTCAGTTGATCTCTAGCAATTCGTCGATTCTTTTGAAGCAACAAACTAGAATCTTATGGAGTTGGGGAAGGCTTGCAGTCGCTATACCCAAAGCGACTCAAAACCTTTTCCACATAGTGAGACTGAAGTAGTGTAATCGACCATTCTCATCTCTCAATAGCTTGATGTTTAAGATAACATCAGCTACTCCTAGATCCTTCATCTCAAAACAACGAGATAAGAAATCTTTAACCTCCTTGATTAAATCAAGTTTGGTTCAAAAGATCAGTATGTCATCGACATATAGACAAAGAATAACTCCTTTGCCCCCACCATGGCGATAGTAGGCACACTTGTCACCATCGTTTACTACAAAGCCTGCAGCAGTTAATGTTCTTTCAAACTTCTCATGCCACTCCTTAGGAGCTTGTTTAAGGCCATATAAAGACTTTAATAACTTGCACACCTTTCCTTCCTGACCAGGTACTACAAAACCATCTGGCTGATCCATGTAAATTTCCTCCTTCAACTCTCCATTGAGGAAAGTCGTCTTAACGTCCATTTGATGAACGAGAAGACCATGTGAGGCAGCCAGTGATAGTAGCAGCCGAATAGTGGTTCGTCTAGCCACGGGTGAGTAAGTATCAAAGAAGTCTTCACCTTCTTTCTGGGTATAACCCTTAGCCGTGCCTTGTACTTTTCAATCGTATCACCAGGTCTAAGCTTTTTCTTGAACACCCACTTACATCCTACAGGTTTGCACCCATAAGGATTATCAGTGATTTCCTAGGTTCCGTTAGCTAAGATGGAATCCATCTCGCTGCGGACAGCTTCCTTCCAGTAGTCAGCATTAGAAGATGCATAGGCTTCTGAAATAGTCCTGGGTGTGTCATCCACGAGGTACACAATGAAATCATCACTAAAGGACTTTGTAGTCCTCTGTCTCTTACTCCTTACAGGAGTTTTATTGTCACCCTCAACAGGATTCTCAACGTCTTCCATCGCAATGGTGGGTTTAGGAATTACAGCGAATTCCTCACTAGATGGAGTAGGTATCTCCTGATTTGATGAACTCGACATATCCTTCATAGGAAATATGTCCTCAAAGAAAGTTGCATCATTCAACTCCATTATCGTACCAACATGCATGTCAGATACCTCAGATTTTATTATCAAAAATCTATAGCCAATGCTATGAAAAGCATAGCCCAGAAAAACACAATCCATAGTTTTTGGTCCAAGCTTGCGCTTCTTGGGAATTGGTATATTGACTTTCGCCAAACAACCCCAAGCACGTAGGTAAGAGAGTTTCAACCTTTTCCTTTCCCATTCCTCAAATGGAGTCATGGTCTTATGCTTTGTGGGAACTCGGTTTAGGACATGACACGTAGTCATTAGCGCCTCCCCCCACCATTCCTTGGAAAGACCCGATGTGTCTAACATGGCGTTAACCAAATCAGTTAGAGTTCGGTTCTTTCTTTCGGCCACCCCATTTGACCGAGGTGAGTAGGGAGGCGTCCTCTCATGGATTATACCATGTTCCGCACAAAAAATATCAAATTCATTAGAAAAATACTCTCCACCACGATCAGACCTTAGTCGTATAATTTTTCAATCAAGTTGGTTCTCTGCTTCAGCTTTATAGTTTTTGAAGAAAGTTAAATCCTCATCTTTTGATTTCAGAAGATACACATAACAATATCTAGTGGAGTCATCAATCAACGCCATGAAGTATCTCCTTCCATCTTTTGTCAACACGCCATTCATCTCACAAAGATCAGAATATATAAGCTTTAGTGGCGCCAAGTCTCTTGCCTCTGCAGTCTTATGGGACTTGCAAGGTTGCTTAGCTTGCACACATACTTGGCATTTGGAGCCTTTGACAGTAGGGATTTTCGGAATTAAATTCATATTGGCTATCCGTGTCATGCAACCAAAGTTAATATGACAAAATGTTGAATGCCAAATATCAGACTCATTATCATGGCAAACATTATTAATAACTTTAGTGCAAATATCTGACAAAGATAGGCAGAACAAGCCTCCGCACTCATAGCCTTTTCCAACAAATTATCCACACTTGGAAATTACAACTTTATTGGACTCAAAAACCAACTAAAAACTATCTTGACATAAACGGGAACCGCTGACGAGATTCTTATTGATGGACGGCACATGATGAATGTTCTTCAGACGCACGATCTTCCCCGAAGTAAACTTCAGATTGACCGTACCGACACCTCGAACAATGGCATGTGACCGTTCCCCATCAGCACGGGAGAAGTCCCTGTGACCTGGTAAGAAGAAAACATGGAGGCGTCAGCACAAACATGTACATTGGCACCGGTGTTAATTAACCAATCAGGAGATTGAAATACTGAAAGGATGGTAGGAAAAATACCGTACCCAGATTCCTTCATATCACTATGAGCGATGACAACATTAGCAGACTTGCCGCTCTTCTCATGTTCGCGCTCCTCAAAGCGGTTAGGACATCTCGAAGCCCAGTGATTAGGGTCACCGCAGACATGGCAAAGTCCCTTCCCTTTCTTATGAGAATTCTTCTTGAAGTTGGTAGAATGTGACGGCTTGTTCTTTGCATTAAACTTGCCTTTGCCATGAGTTTTGTTCTTGTTGTATTTGAACTTGTTGGGCTGGAAGTTCTTCTTCTGTACCATGTGGGCACTAGAAGCTCCCTCAGCAACTCGAGCATGTGTGTCTTTTGCTCTCACCTTCACTTCAACATCAAGAGTACCAATAAGATCCGAAATGGAAAACTCCTGTCTCTTGTGTTTCAGGGAAGTAACAAAATTGTTCCACGAAGGTGGAAGCTTGGCAATGATGCCTCCGGCAACAAATTTGTCCGGCAACACACAATTGAAGTACTCAAGTTCCTTTGCGAGCGACTGTATCTCATGAGCTTACTGGACAACAGAGCGGTCATCTTATAGTCGTAGAATTGCTCCATGACGTACAACTCGCTGCCGGCGTCCGAGGCCCCAAACTTGGCCTCCAGCGCAGCCCACATGTACTTGCCGTTGTCAAACGACATATACGAATCCACAATGGAATCATCAAGAACACTCAGAAGGGCGCCTTTAAAGAGGGTATCGATCTTCTCAAAAGCTTCATGCTGTGCAGGATTAAGATCCCCCTCAGGCTTGCCCTTGGTGGCGTCATAGCAGTACATGGTCTGGAACCAGTAAACTGCTCTCGTGCGCCACCTCTTATATTGCACCCCCTTAAAGGTAGGCGGCTTCAGATGCGCAGCAAAACCACTCGGAGTAAATTGCCTATAATCAGGTTTTTGGATTGTTGAATATATGAGCAAATTATTACATGATTTAATCCGAATAAACACAAACTAAATCATGATGAATATAACAGAGATTAAAATAATCATGTGGACTAGCATAGTAGATGAACAGATCGAATCTAGGGCACAGACTAGAAACATGAATTCTACCACAATCTCGAACAGGAAGGACAGAAACACATACTGTGCAACGGGAGCAGCACCGTTGGCGTTGAGGTTGTCGCCCATGTCGTTGAGGAAGAGGTTGCCGAGGTCGGGGAAGAAGTCATCATCAGTGAAGTCGTCGCTGCCAGCAGTCGCGCGAGTGCGCTCCCCAAAAACCTGATCGTCCCTCTCCCGTACTGCATCACAAGAGGCGGGGTTCCGGAGGCCTGCTGTCCCTTCTCGCGGTGCATGCCGAAAGGAGGGATGGATAAGACTTGCGTGACTGCACAATGATCTGGAACGATGGTACGAAACCATGCGATGCGGCGGCGGCTAGGGTAGACGTCTGCCTGACTTATAATCTATATTTTTAAAATATTATTTTGGAAGCAAACTTATAATCTATATCGCACGATCTATTTTTCTTTCGTACCGGCGGTGATCCGGATTGCAAATAAACACTCACTAAAACCATATAGGGAAAACAAAACATCGATAACTACACATGCATACCTCTGAAAAATGTCGTAGGGGAAAACAATAGATTTCTCATCGCGAGAGTGAAAGAAAGCGAGAGAGAGAGTCAGAGAGAGAGAGAGAGGGAGAGGGAGAGAGAGACCACTAGTAGAAAAAGGCCCATTTGTCCTGGTTCCAGAGGCACATTCGTCGCGGTTCTGGAACCGGGACTAAAGGGTCGGGCTCCACGTGGCCGCGTGCAGGAGCGGGGCTGGAGGACCTACCAACTGGGACTAAACACCAACCGGGACTAAAGGAATTTTTTTGAAAAAAAATTTGAATTTTTTTTCTAATTTTCAAATCTTTGAATTATTCGACAATTTAATCTCTAATCACCCCTCCCTCCTCACTGCTTCAGAATTTAATCTCTAATCTCTAATCAGCACTCATTCCAAATCGTCTAACTTTCCGGCCGGTCACCCATCCTTTCACTACTCCAGCCTGAGCACGATTAACTTTCGAGTTCTATTCCCCCTAGTTTCTAAGTCTGCACATGTTGTTTTCCTGACAATACTAAGCTGTCAATCCTATTAACCCTTAGGAGTTGAACTTGAGCATTAAGCACCGTTTGAGTTTGAAACTATTATTCTAAAAAACAATTATTATTTAGTAACACTAATATTTCTTGAATAAATAGTTTGACCATAGTTTGACCAGATTTGACCACAGTTTGACCAGATTTGACCATAGTTTGACCAAAATTCAAAAAAACTAAAATAATTAATTAGTAACGCTAATATTTCTTGAATAAGTAGTTTGACCATAGTTTGACCAGATTTAACCAAAATTCAAAAAAACTGAAATTTGGGCATAACTTTTTTTCCTTTAAGAACATGAAGATTCTAAAATTTGCAACACGGCCTATGGCCGTCAAAATCGGATGTGGATTTTTGTGCTGATTTTTTTGATATATTATGCGTTTTTTTCCGACATCGTATGCAAAAGATATGTCCGTTTTACTTTTTCATAACACTTTTTTGCAAAACATGTCCAAATTTAAGTTTTTAAATTTTCCTAACTAGTAGATGTAGTAACATAACTACATCTCGAAGGATTTTAATTTTTGAAGTTTTTATCATTTTCTTTTGTTTTTTACAAAACTGAAATGGCGATACACCCGAGGGGGGGTAGAGTTTGAACCTCTTTAGTCCGGGATGGTGTCCATCCAATCCTACCGTCGACTACATCTGCTAGCACCATCCCAGCCAGAATCACAAATAAGGTTAACCAAGCCAGAGTCACGTTCTATTAAAGTGGCAAAAATAATTACTTTTAATATAGCAAAACTAATTCTATCAACTATTATTAAATGCTAAACAACTACTAATACAAAACTTTACCAAAATTAATATTAATTAATTATAAAAATTTAGTCACCGTTGTCTAACAGAAGCATACTACAACATGTTAAAATCTACAAAAAGAACTAACTAAAAATAATTGAAAACAATAATTAAAGGACTAAAACAACTATATAAGCAAAACAGTACTATTTTAATAAAAATCGTAGTATAAATTATTCTAAAAATAACCAAATAAATCTTACTGTGACAACAATCTAACATGTGACTAGGAGCGAAAAGAATTAAATTAAAAACTATTTTTAAACTCAAATTATTCACAATCTAGTGTTTGAAGCAAATTTGAACAAATTCATATTTAAATCATTCAAATTTGAAAACTAACGGCACAAACAGAAACTAGACAAAATTTAGAATCTAATGCAAAAAGAATCACTCAAAAACATCAAATATCCTAAAAGATATAAGCAATTTAAAACAGAAACTATACACAAAGAACAAATGGAAAAACAAAAAATAAATTTCAAAACCCCTTTAGTCCCGGTTCGTGGCTCCAACCGGGACTAAAGCCTCAGCCCCTTTAGTCCGGGTTCGTGGCTCAAACCGGGACTAAAGGTCTAACCTTTAGTCCTGGTTTGAGCCACGAACCGGGACTAAAGGGCATCGCTCCCTTTAGTCCCGGTTCGGGGCTCAAACCGGGACTAAAGGTCCCATTTGAACCGGGACTAATGCCTGCCCAACGCCCTAGCCGCTCGAACCGGGACTAATGCTCACATTAGTCCTGGTTCATAATGCAATCGGGACTAATGCTCCGATCCGGCTATGACGAAAGCCCTGTTTTCTACTAGTGGACGCCTTAGGATTAACTACATTCAAACATGTTTTGGTTTGTGTGAACACTGAGGCCATCGCTGGCGAGGGTGAGAAGGAGGATAAGCGGCAACACAAATATGATGCCTCGCTAAAATAAAGGAGATAGACCTATTTGTGGTCTTGAGTGATGGTTGTTGGGTTGAGAGCGTGTGTTATGTTTTTTCTCCCGTTGCAAAGCACAGGCTCTTTTGCTAGTACGTCCAAAAATGCCTCTCGCAAAAAGAAAGTCCAAAGATAGAATGAAAGATTTTTAAGAAAAAGTGTATCTTTCGACATTAGAATATTGTAGGAGTATATGGGTGTGTCTAGGACTCAGTCGACTTAGAGTCGAATGACGTCACTTAGAGCTGATTTGGCCCGTTTTGCCTGCCTGGTTATTGGGTTCTAATTTCCCCCGTTAAGCTTCAGTTCTAGGCTGTTTGTTCGTTTGTCTTTTTGGTTAAAAGGAAAAAAAATCACACCCCGGAAAGAGACATCTAAAAAGCCTATCTGTACCTAAACGACGAGAATTCCTTCCGTTCCCTGTTTGTTTGTTTATCTTGTTTGCATGCACAAGTCAGCTTGGTCATTGTGTGCGCGCACTTTGGTTAGAATTGGGTTCAGTTGGTGGAAACAATCAGCTTCGTCCGTCAGTTATAACAAAAACAGAGGTGTTCAGAACCTGACGGCGGCTAGTTCAGAAAGCGACCACAAGCTACTTAAAAAAATTTCGGGCACTTCATTTCTGATTAGACACATTAAAAACCGCCCAAAAAAGGGGGAATCCTCCATCTAGGAGCAACCAGAAATTGGGCTCCGCTCGAGCAAAAATACAACACAGGCAGAACAAAATAAAATCGTTGGCACCTCTTGCGCTCGGGACTCTCTGTGAATGGTAATTTTGGCACACATAGGTGAACCCTAGAGAAAAAATTGAGGTAGGGGTGCTGGATTTTGGCGCGCAGACACAACGACGGGGATTGATTTACTTGGGCGGGTAGGTAGGTTACATTCTCTGCAGGACGTGAGCAGCATGGTGTTGCACCGGCGTGGCCGTGGATCTCGACGCCGACGACCTGCATCGCAGACACATCCGAGGTACGGGCCCCCATGTATGACCTTCTCTCGTCCTCTCTCCCTCACCCCACCCTGTCTCTCTCTGTGTATCAGAATTCAAATAGTGACAACTGGATATTTGTGGGAGAACGTTAGAAGTTGACGATTGGGCCACATTCCAGTGACTTGGTAGATCCACGGCCACGCCGGTGCACCTTCCCGCCGTCCGTTCCAACAAAACAAAGTCCAGATACAACCATGTTGAAAAGATATGCAGTTGCAGTCGACGGGTGACACATGCAGTTCCATGCCTAGTGTACGCATGCAACTGCATCCGGCTCTCCCACCGCCCTCGAGCAAAACAAAGTCCAGTTGCATTGTATTGGAAGACATGCAATTGTAGTAGGGGACGGCGCTTGCAGTTGCAAGGCTAGTGTACACATGCAATTGCACCCCCTCTCTCGTGCCCTTCGACAAAACAAAAGTACAGTTGCAACCATGTTGAAAGACATGCAGTTGCTATGGAAGGGGAAGGTGGATATGCAATTGTCATCCCCTTTCTCTAGTTATGAAATGTTGCACCACTTGCAATTGTAGTCGACATGCCTCGCATGCCATCACATGTCCAGGAGGTGCACATGCAACTGTGGGACTAAACGAGTTAGAAAACCCACCCCCTAGTGGTTTGTGGGACGGCTAGATTAGGGATGGACATAAATTGTAGTCGGGTGCTGACACTCACAGTTGCGGGTCTAGTGGCAGACATGCAATTGCAGTCAACATGGCCCGCATGCAGTTGCAACTCAGGGAATGAGCATGCAATTGGCATCCAACAAACACTGGTACAACGAGGTGCTATACAAACGGTTTTTAACCCCTTTCCGCGATGGCATTTGGAACCATCGCCAAGTGAGTGTGGGCGATAGGGGGGTCCTTCCCACACGACCTAGAAACCGTCGGAGATAGGGAGCCAAGATGCATATACAGTACTCCTACTCGTTTGTGCTCGCACTGCCATCGCAGTCGGTATTCTGTGGTGCTACATTTACGATGCGCGACCCATCACAAACGGTTCCCTATTATATACGTGTATGATAAGCAGACAATCACACACATTCGCTTTTTCCAAACCGTATGCGATAACTAATTAAGAAGATTAGCTAATCGTCGTACGAGTGTCGGACAGGATTACGAAACGTCGGACCGTTGTAACATCGTCGTTCACAACAACTATCGCACACGCTATTCTGTGGTGCAACATTTACGATGCATACTTCATCAAAAACAGTTCATGGTTGCGAATCATGTACGATAGGGCAACTATCAGAAACGTTTAGTTTAACCGCACCATTTGTGATATTGTCTGACATCGCACACGCTTTGCAAATGGCAACTGTGTGCATGCTTGCACACGTTTTCTCTCTGTGAACCGTGTCGGATTAAGGTGTATATCGCAAACGTTTGTGTTTTACCAACCGTGTGTGCCGTAACGACCTAGAGAGCGTAATTTCATCGTAATTTAATTGCTGCTATTTCAAATTGTACCGAATTTGAATTTGAATGTATGCTATAGCTTTATTTATATCCATCAGGTTCAAACAACCAATGCATTATTCGATTCATAGGTACATATATTCAAGAATTACATAAGAACCAAATAAAGAATGATGAACCACAGTTGTATACTTGTACTATTAAAGACGATAAAGAAAGAGGCAAAATACATTCTGGTTGCTGAACAAGGTGAAGCGGAATGCCCATATTGTGCCCTCCTCCATGCAGAAGTCACGCACGACTCTAGTCCAACCCCTTGTGATGGCCGACCGCCCATCCTTCACGGTCTTCATGAAAACATCTAGATAATTATCGTGTTCTGGTAGAAATACTTTAACCTTTGCATGCCCACCAATCATGTAGTTTGAGAGGTAATCTTGAGTAAACTGCCTTGGGAACCACTGCAAACGAAAAAGATTCAGGCATTGTCATCTAACACAACTCATTATGGGCAGTAAAAAGAAGGCTGCAGAGTTCTTACTTACCATCCTGTAGTTCGCTGTTGTCTTGGATAAAGTGTAAACAAATAGTTTAATTGCCATCTTTTGACCCATTTTACTAATAATCTTTATCAGCTTCCTCACTTCATGCTGGTTCATCGATATCTCATTTCCCCATACGCAGAAAGGGTCGAAGCGCGGATCTTTACCAATGACATATGTACCTAAAAGTACCAAGTTAATATTAGAAGCTAAACAACAATTGCACAATAATGTAGTACAACATTCTTTTATAATATCTTATAACATCCAATATACTCACATATTAGATGAATTAACATCTTATATTATGGGTCGGAAGGAGTTTATTGCGTTCTTACAAATTATCAGGTGATTAACTGCTACTGTATCCATGGGTTAGAATTAGTTTGAGCTAGTTCGGACTCAAATAGCCCTAAAGTATATCCAAACATGAGGGCTAGTTTGAGCTAGTTGCGTCTAATCCACCCAAAAAAACTATCCAACCCAAGAGGTGCTAATTGGAGCTAGTTCTCCTAGTGCATTTATTGTCAATCTAACCCTGTTATCCAAACACCTCTTTGTATGGAGTTAGTTCAGGGTTAGTCATGAGATAGAAACTAACTCTAACCTCTAGCTAAGTTGAGTATCCAAACAGGGATGTGTTGTTGTTGTTGTTGTTGCTGCTGCTGCCGCTCTTCTACGTATATCTAGACATCATCAGAACATTAAGGTAACACTCTTCCTTGTTGCTATGTAGCGTAGGATTGCATATTTAGACATTAAGTACAGTGCATATTGCTATGTAGCCTCAGATATATTACATATGGCCTTAGTTAACCTAACGATAAATGGGTTACAGATATATTTAGTTAAAAGTTTGATTCACCGGTTAGTCCCTTATCAGCCCTCAGCCTATATGGTACCAGCTACCGATATCCTGAACAGTGATTATATATAAGTCATGGGATGAAACTAATCTCGATGAAAAACAATAGTCGTTCCCAAAATTGTCCTGTGTAGGTACATCGAGAGGCATGTTAAGCACAACAGGCTAAACATCAACCAAAATTATCCATGGCAGACAAAATAATCTCCAAAAGATAGATTCAGTGTGCAAGTTTAAGCACACTAGTAAAGCAAAACAAGTGAAAAGGTGTGTTAACTGCAACAGGCCTAACATTTAACAACAAGCAAACATAATCATTCAAACTGGTATTGTGCCGGTCTAAGTACACTGGTTATTGTTAAATAAAAATGGAAAGGCCTGTTAACTACAAGATGCAGCAACCAAATGTAGTCATTCATAGTGGTATTGTTGAAACTGGTATTGATGAAATTGAACTTCACAGTTCATACTTGCACATATAGAACATCACGTTGTGAATAACTGAAATAAACAAGGCATACTACGAACAACCAAAGATAGCATTTGAAACTGGACATATGCTAACTAGAAACAAGCGAACAATCAAGAAACTTTAAAAGAGGCATATGCTAGCTATAACAGGCTTAACAACAAGCAAATATATGCATTTCTATCGGTATGTTTAAAAATGGATTGATGAAATGTACTGCACAGTAAATAATTGCACATATAGAGCATCACATTATGAACAACTGAAATAAACCAGGCATACTGCAAACAACCAAATATAGCAATTAAAACTGGACATATTCTCACTAGCTACACTACAAAAGGGACTCAACAAAACAAATCATGGGTTTCCCCCTGTGAAGATGCACGGCAAAACAAATCATGGGTTTCCTCACTTGTCACAGATGGGCTCGTTCTCGTGGGAAGAGCACGGACCCTGGATGCGCTCCATGTTGTCGCCGATGGGATCCTTCCCCTTGGAAGAGCACGGCTGTAGGGTGCCCTCCCTTATGTCGTAGACGGGCTCTTTCCCCTTGGAAGAGCAGATGGGCTCTTTCCCCTTGGAAGAGCAGGAGAGTGTGCCCTCCTCGTGGTCGCCGTCGATGAGATCTGACTTGGAAGATGTGGATCCCAAGCCAGCGTCGCAAAACGTGTCCTTCAGAAATGACAAAAGGGGCTCGATGGCGATGTAGGATGGCAAATTCTTGACAGCGAGCCAGAGGAGATTAGCGGAGGGGCCATGGATGAGATCGACGGCGGTTGAACCCGAGGGGTTGGGGGTGGGCCACTTAACCTATGACATAGCTCGCCTCAGGCCGTCGCTGTCGACGACCTCGATGTCGTAGCTGAAGGAAATATGCCCTAGAGGCAATAATAAAGTTGTTATTTATATTTCCTTATATCATGTTAAATGTTTATTATTCATGCTAGAATTGTATTAACCGGAAACTTGATACATGTGTGGATACATAGACAAAACACCGAGTCCCTAGTAAGCCTCTACTAGACTAGCTTGTTAATCAAAGATGGTTAAGTTTCCTAACCATAGATATGTGTTTTCATTTGATGAACAGGATCACATCATTAGGAGAATGATGTGAAGGACATGACCCATCCGTTAGCTTAGCATATTGATCGTTCAATTTTATTGCTATAGCTTTCGTCCTAACATATACATATTTCTTTGACTATGAGATTATGCAACTCTCGGATACCGGAGGAATACCTTGTGTTCTATCAAACGTCAAAACATAACTGGGTGATCATAAAGATGCTCTACAGGTAACTCTGAAGGTGTTTGTTGGGTTGGCATAGATCGAGATTAGGATTTGTCACTCCGAGTATCGGAGAGGTATCTCTGGGCCCTCTCGGTAATGCACATCATAAGAAGCCTTGCAAGCAACATGACTAATGAGTTAGTTGCGGGATGATGCATTACGGAACGAGTAAAGAGACTTTTCGGTAACGAGATCGAACTAGGTATGAAGATACCGACGATCAAATCTCGGGCAAGTAACATACCGATGACAAAGGGAATAACGTATGTTGTCATTACGGTACGACCGATAAAGATCTTCGTAGAATATGTTGGAACCAACATGAGCATCCAGGTTCCGCTGTTGGTTATTGACCGGAGAGGTGTCTCGGTCATGTCTACATAGTTCTCGAACCCGTAGGGTCTGCACGCTTAACGTTCGATGACGATTTTGTATTATATGAGTTATGTGATTGGTGACCGAATGTTGTTCGGAGTCCCGAATGAGATCACGGACATGACGAGGAGTCTCGAAATGGTCGAGAGGTAAAGATTCATATATAGGACGATAGTATTCGGACACCGGAAATGTTCCGGGGGTACCGGGTACATATCGGGTCACCTGAAAGGGGTTCCGGGCACCCCCGGCAAAGATATGGGCCTAATGAGCCAAGAGGGGAAACGCAGCAGCCAGCATGGGCTGCTGCACCCCCCATGTAGGCCGAACCTAGAGGGGAAGGAAAGAGGGGAATAGAGAAAGGAAGGGGAGGGATTCGGCCTCCCCCTTCCTTCCCTCCTCCCTCCTCCTTCCTTCCCCCTCCGGAAGTTATGGTAAGGGGGGGGGGGCGAATAGGATTAGGGCCCCACGTAGGATTCCTCCTACTTGGGCGCCCCCTTGGCTGCTCCCTCTCCCTCCCACCTATATATATGAGGGCAGGGCACCGCTAGAACACACACCAACAATTGTTAGCCGTGTGCGGCCCCCCTCCATAGTTCACTACTGGAATCAGCAGATTTGCTGTCTGCCCACTCTTTGCCGTCCGCTAGCGGACGACAATGTTAGGCTTTGCCATCAGCAACCAGAAAGCGGACGGCAAAGAGGCAACGGACGGCAAAGGTAGGCTTTGCCATCAGCCAACTCTTTGTCGTCTGCTAGCAGATGGCAAAGAGAGGGTTTGGCCTACTGGCTGTCAAACCCTAACGGGCCCCCTCTTTGCCATCCGCTAGCAGACGGCAAAGCGTTCTTTGTCGTCCGCTACCAGACGGCAAAGCTTCAAAATTGACTTAACGAGGCCGCGCCCTCGCCGTCGCCCTCTCTCTTCATCTCGTCTCCTCTTTCCTCCCTCTGCCACCCCGCGCCATCGCCGCCGCACCCTCCCCATGCCGTCGCCGCCGCACACTCCCCGCGCCGTCGCCGCCCCGTCGCCGCCCCCTCCCTGCCTCCCCACCCCCCTCCCGAGCCTCCTCGCCGCCGCCTCTGTCTACCGCCCTGATGAGCCCGCCCGTCTCCCCCCCCCTTCCCCCCCCCCTCCCCGCCCCATCGCCACCCTGCCTCGTTGCCGCCCCGTTGCCGCCCCCTCCCCTCCCCGACGCCGTCCCCCACGGTGAGCCCCTGCCACCCCCTCTCCTATTTTTCTTTTTTGTTTAGTTTAGGTTATTTAGTTTAGGTTTTTCAGTTTAGTTAGTTTAGGTTATTTAGTTTAATTAGTTTAGGTTTTTTAGTTTAGGTTTAGGTTTAATTAGTTTAGGTTTTTTAGCTATGGTGACAGATTACATATTTGTGGCATGCTAAGTCTAGACTTCTTTTTGAATGATTCGGTTGATGCTTCTTCACTTCTCCATAGTTTGTTAACTGTCCGTAGCTTCTTTAGCAATCGTATGGCATGACTTGTGGGTGTAAGACCTTTTTTTCATTGAGAGAAATTCTATGGAGTAATTTTGATAAGAAGAGGGCTGATTTGGTATATTGTTTATTTCCATGTGATGCTAATCTAGCTAGGTTAAATTCCCTAAAGAAATTGAACGGCTTGAGTTAAATCAGCATGTATGGATGTATGTATGCTTACTGGCCATGGTAGGTGATTCTTTCTTGGTCTTGTTTGATAATATTGGAGAAGAAGAGATACCTACCCTCTGCTTGATCTTTTACTGAGTGTGACATATTGTTTGTTCTGCTGGATAAGTTGTGTGATGCTCGACCTATTCCAATGTGTTATTGGTTTAGCGGCAAAGTTGTATTTTTATTTCTACTCTATCAAATGGTTTGTTAGGTCCTGTTTACTTACTTGAGAGCAAATTGGCAGTTCTTCAACTGGAGCTTGGTCTATCTAGCTTGACTTTGTTCTGGTCTGGTCCTTGTTAGACTAATGAAGTACAATCAGTATTCAAACTAAAGTTTTTGTTGAAGCCAAAAACGTCAAAGTATTCAAAACTGAGGTTTCTACAATAACCATGGTATTCTCCTAAAACTCCAAAAATACTAAGCAGCCAAACGCATCCTTAGTTTAGTTTAGGTTTTTTTCTTCTGTTTTTTAAGAATAAACAAGAAAGATGAAAAAAAAGAAGTAAAAGAAGAAGAGGAAGAAGAAGAAGATGAAAAAAAAATAGTAAGTAGAAGAAGAAGGAGAAGAAGAAGAAGAGGATGAAAAAAAGAAGAAGTAGAAGAAGAAGATGAAAAAAAGAAGTAGGAAAAGTAGAAAAAGAGGGTCGCCGATGGTCGAGGGTCGCCGAGGGGTCGAGGGTCGCCGAGTGGTGGAGGGGTCGAGGATCAAGGGGAAAAGGAGTCGAGGGTCTAGGGGTTGAGGATCGAGGTGTCGAGGGGTCGAGGGTCGAGGGGAAAAGGGGTCGAGGGGTCGAGGATCAAGGGGAAAAGGAGTCGAGGCTCTAGGGGTCGAGGATCGAGGTGTCGAGGGGTCGAGGGTCGAGGGGAAAAGGGGTCGAGGGGTCGAGGGTCGCCGCCCCGACCACCTGACCCCGACACGACACCCCAACCCCGCCTCAACACCCCGACACCGCGACCCCGACACAGCACCCCGACCCCGACACGGCACCCCCGACCCCGACACACTTAAATGTTTTATTATGTTCATGATGATGGTACACACTTAAATATTTTATTATGTTTATGTTGTACTAATTTCGTTTACTCTTTGTCATTGTAGGTGTTGACAGATGGTGGGCGCGGGTCGAGAGCGCTCCGAGCCTCCTTCCTCGGCGCGTGCTGGGAGGGGTGCTATTATTCCACCCCAGCACCTTCGGAGAGTGCTGGTAGACAGCATGACAACACCGGCGGGGGCTTCTTCTTCGGTCGGGAGAGGTCGGGGGAAGCCCAAGAGGGCTGCTAGAGGTGGATGTGGCGGCGTGAGAGGTAGGAAGGCTGCTGCGCCTTCCTCGCCGCCACCCCCAGCTGATTCTCCGGACCACCGGAGTGCTCCGTCTCAGGTGGACCCGTCAGACTTGGACCCGCGTCTCGGACTCCGGTCCACGAGCCTCGGGCCGACGAGCCTCGGGTCGCCGAGACTTCGTTCCACGAGACTCGGGCCCCAGAGTCTTCGTCCCACGACACTCCGGTCCTAGAGTCTTCTTCCCACATGACTCCGGAGACTAGTGGCCATGCTGATGGCGAGGAGACCTTTTCTGACGATAGTTATAGCGAGGGCGAGCTGGTTGAGGGGGGCAAGAAGGTCTACCAGCGTGGTGGTACGAAGCTCCCGGCCGTGCCGGCGACCCGCGATCAGAGGTGGTTGATTGAGCCTAACGGGGAGAAGTAAGTGCATTTACTATTTTTTAACCTTTGTCCTTCATGTTTCTTCAAATTAATATCTAATGTGTTGGCCTTGCCATACTGCAGGGGTTGGAAATACGGCGATGGTGTCCGCAGGCCCAACCAGGTCCTTGGTGTGCTTTGCCGGCACCACTTCCCGGGGTGGGTCAAGTTGCCCGGTGAGGGTCAGGTTCCACAGCTAGCACTGAGCTGGGAGCTGTACGTAGTTGCCTCGGCCACGCCAGAGGAGAGGGTCGATGGTGTCTTGTGCGAGACGGTGGCCGACATTGTGAGGTGGCGGTTTTGGGTAATTTCTCCTTTACAGAATTAAAAATCAACAGTACCTAGTGATTGTACTAATCAGTGTTGTCTTGTTCAATTGCAGACCTTCTACAGGTGTCTTGAGGAACACGAGGCGGATGCGGCTATGGTTCTCGACGCCGAGTGCAAGCGCCTACTTCAGAACTTAGGGCACGAGGCTAGGGTACAGGCTGTTCGAGACTACTACGCCTCGACTAACATGAGGAGGGCCAAGAAGAAGTGCCGCGGCAAGTATCTGAGTAAGGAGAAGTACATGAAGGTAATTACCTATTCTTAAGGCCTTGTACTTAGTTTCCTTGATTTCATTCATAGGCGTAGCACTGAAATTTCTCTTTGCCTAACTTAGGTGCCCCCGAGATGGTGTGCGGATAGGATGGACTGTTGGGAGGCGATGGTGGATGAGTGGTGCTCTCCCCAATGGCTAGCCGTCCACAACAAGGCCAGGGATAAGCGTGCCCAAATGCAAGGTGTGCCACACCATCAAGGGAGCTCCAACCTGTTTGAGTACGGGGATCACTGGGTATGTGGTTTGAGCCCTTAACGATTCATGCAATTTCATTCTTCATGCTATCTTGAGCCCTTAACTAATATGTTGTTCCTCTCTTTTAGGCGAAACACAACAAGAAGGATGTACCACCACTGTACGACCTCTATGCCATGGCCCATACTGCCCCGTACAAGAAGGCCCAGGCATTCTCTAAGGATGACCTCGATCATTCAGAGAGCTTCACCAACATCTCCTCCCACAACAAGCTCGTGAGGTACAGAGACGTTGGGAAGACAAGGAAAGGGGAGGACTTCAACCCGAGCCAGAGTCCTTTTGATCCAGAGATCGTGATGCTATCTGGTGACGGGAGGTACCATGGCTCGGTAGCCATTGGGGATGGACTCATACGTTGTCCTAGAACTCTCCGGGAGATCAAGAAGCACCAGACGAGCTCCGATCCTGAGATACCGCCTCGTCCACGGCCAATGGAGCTCGCCATTGAGGCTAGGGCCCAGGAGCTTCTGGCGGAGGCAAATAGGCAGGCTAAGCAGAGGGAGAGGGAGTTGGAGGAGAGGATGGCTAGTCTGTTGGAGGCGGAGATGAACCAGAATGACGCGTCTCACCGGGCCCTATAGGAGCTCCTCGTGGTAAGTTTCTCCTGCATATTAGCCAAATCATGCACGCAATGTTTGTTTCATTACTAACTAATATGACTGACTCGTGAAAACAAAATGTGCAGTTCGTGTGTGAGAAAAACGGTCAGACACCTCCGCTGATGCCCCAGATTGGTGTAGCGGACACGGTGAGTTTCATTTGAATGGTCATTAGTTACTAGTATTCACATTTCAGTTGCATCATGCTAACGAGACATTGCAAATAATCTTTGGTGCAGCATGCCTCCCGACAAGCATCGACCGATCATTCTTCGTCTCGCACTGGCACAACCCCGACCGGTCCTTCTCTGTCTGGCACTGGCGCAAACCCGACCGGTCCTTCACCTCCGTGATGATGATAAGTTTTCCCAAGTGTTTTCTTAACAAATGCATACTTAGCTTAAGAAATGACCTCCTTAGCTCCAAAATGACCTATACTTAGCTTATTTTCCTCGAAAATGACATAACGACCTTACTTAGCTCCAAAATGACATATTTTACCTAGGATAGCTCTAAAATGACCTATACTTACCATTTTTCCCTCCAAAATGACAAAATATGCTTAGTTAGGTAGAAAATGGCATAACTACCTAGGATAGCTCAATAATGATCTATAGCTAGCTTAGCTAGTTCATTTATGACATAATTAGCTCACTTAGGTAAAAAAAATGGCATAACTAGCTAGGATAGCTCAATAATGATCTATAATTAGCTTAGCTAGTTCATTTATGACATAATTAGCTCACTTAGGTAATAAAATGGCATAATAACCTTGGTTTAGCTCCAAAATGACCTATACGTATCTTATTCCGAAATAATAATAAACCGTACTTAGCTTCCCAAATGACATACTTTACCTAGGATAGCTATAAAATGACCTATACTTAGCATTTTTTCCTCCTAAATGACTTAATATGCTTAGTTAGCTCAAAAATGGCATAACTACCTAGGATAGCTCAATAATGATCTATACTTAGCTTACCTAGTTCATTTATGACATAATTAGCTTACTTAGGTAAAAAAATGGCATACTAACCTTGGTTTAGCTCCAAACTATCATATAATTAGTTTATTTTCCTCCAAAATGACAAAATAACCTTACCTAGCTACACTTACCATTTTATCCTCCAAAATGAATAAATATGCTTAGTTAGCTCAAAAATGGCATAACTACCTAGGTTAGCTCCTAAATGACCTATTTACCTAGCTTAGCTCTAAAATGACCTACACACTTAGCATTTTTACCTAGCTTAGCTAAAAAATGGCATTTTTACCTACCTTAGTTAGAAGAAGAAGAAGAAGTCTTCTTCTTCTTCTTCTTCTTCTTTTTCTTCTAGCTAGTCTTCTTCTTCTAACTTTCATCTTTCCTAATTTGCAGATTTGCTTTAGATGAGGAAGCTTGCATTGATGGAGTGTACTCTTCTCCTTGTGCTTCCTTTTTGTTTATGGAAACTTGTTTTGGATATGTATGTATGGATATGTTGTTGGAAACCATTGTATATGTTGGATATGTTGTTGGAAACTTGTATGTTGGATATGTTGTTGGAACCTTATTGTTGGTATGCTTGTTGAAATTATTTTGAAATGTGTATATATATATATATATCTATGTAATTCTGTCAAATTGAATGAATCTCAGAAAAAACAGAAAAAAACAGGGGCTATACAGGCACTTTGCCGTCTGCCAGCAGACGGCAAAGCTGCCACGTGGCAGCTACCTGTGCAACCTGGGGTGAACTGGGCTGGCCTATTTGGCAGCGTTGTCGTCTACCAGCGAACGGCAAAGGCCTTTGCATCTTTGCCGTCTGCCAGCAGACGGCAAAGAGGGCTCTGCTGTAGCTTATTCAGTCGGACCTGTTGCCGTCTGCTGGCTGACAGCAAAGGCCTTTGCCGTCCGCCAGGCATGCCTTTGCCGTCAGCAATGGCAGACGGCAAAGTGCCTGGTTCCTGTAGTGGTTTACGCCTCCGGTCATATTCACATAGTGCTTAGGCGAAGCCCTGCGCGGATCACTTCACCATCACCGTCACCACGCCATCGTGCTGACGGAACTCTCCCTCGACACTTTGCTGGATCAAGAGTTCGAGGGACGTCATCGAGCTGAACATGTGCAGAACTCCGAGGTGCCGTACGTTCGGTGCTTGATCGATCTGAACGAGAAGAAGTTCGACTACATCAACCGCGTTAACAAATGCTTCCGCTTTCGGTCTACGAGGGTACGTAGACATACTGTCCCCCTCTCGTTGCTATGCATCTCCTAGATAGATCTTGCATGAGCGTAGGAATTTTTTTGAAATTGCATGCTATGTTTCCCAACAGTAGCCGGCGTCCGCGACATACCCGTATACTCTAGCCCGCTGATTGAGTGCCTGCGGCCAGTAATGGTCGTCAGCTTCCTCGGCGACGTCGGGCGAAGAGACCGCGATACACCTCTTTTGGGCCAGTCGCTCCTCGAGCTCCACGGAAAGCGTAGCCAGGCTTAGGCTGCGACGCTCTGGAGTGGGGGATGGGGATGGGGATTGGGATCTGTGGGAAAGGGGGCATTTGGCAGGCGTCATCTAAGAAAATCAGGGCGGCCTGGGTATGGAGATCGGTGGGTAAGCTGCACGGGCAAACCGGCAGATGCTGACAATGGAGGCCTTGCGGCGGTGGCGGGGGGGGCTTGCTAGGGTTTCAAGCGAGGGAGTGTGTGTGTGTGTGTGCGCGCGCGCGCTCGAGGAGGTTTTGGTGTGTGTGTGTGTGGAGGGGGGCGGGGGGTGTGTTTGAGGAAATGACGCGGGTACTGAAAATTTTACTACGCGGGAGTGAAATGCCGGGGCTATTGAAAATTTTGATGATGGTGCATGGCACACGGTCCGGAGATAACAACCGTGTGTTATGAAACAGAAAAACCCTTGAGGCGGGCAGATATTTTTGAGGGATGCAGGTGGGATTGGGAACAAGAAACATCATACACGGTCGAAACATAATAACTGTGTGCTATCAAACAGAAAAAAGCTGCAGGTGGGTAGATATTTTTGAGAGGGGAAGCCTCGTGGATCCCAATGTACTGTGCGGATGTGCGTGACAGAGGCACGGGCGTGGCACACGGTTAGTTTGAGTGAACCGTGTCTGTTGCGTCATCCGACTTGTCTAATGTCCATAAATTTGGCGAAAAATGACGCGGGAGAGGGTCAGAACACGAACACACTTGCATGTGGACCAAATTTATGTATGAAAAGGGTGGTTTGATGTTCAAATACCAAATGCAACTTCGATGTGGCACCTATCTCGCAAAGCGCACGGTATTGCTTGCCCCCCCCCCTCGTGTCGGCACGAAGGGAATCCTAAGCAATGAATGCATGCCCCCCCCCAACCGAGGTTCACCTAGCAAAGTGCGAAGTAGCAGCCCCCCCCCCACCCACACACCCACTTTCATTCGGCGGGCCAGAGAGGCATCTCACCAAGATGGATCGTAAAACGGACCAAGAATAATCCACCTTGGTCGTACAACCTCTCTCTTGTTGTTGGTCAAAGTGACAGCCGTCCATGCGACCCCGGAGATGGGCTAGCTCGCCAATAATCACGCAAGTAGCTAGTCCCCGAAGACAACCACTGTATGCGTGTGGCCCAAACATATGTATGGAGAGGTGTGTTTTTGAATACACAATGGAACAATTTTGAAGTGGCACCGTGCTTTCGAACTAGAAATCCCCACACTGAGTGAGGGTTAGGTTGACGATGTATATGTATGTCACACCACACTTCAAGCCGACTACGGGGATTCATGCATGCATGCGTGCATAGTATATGCACTCAAACTTAATTAGGTCTGAATCTCATCTTGACCTATACTACGATAACACGAACCAAAGGAAGAATCCGCCATGGTAACCTATCTTGTTGTTGGTCAAGGTGATCATGGATGTACACGCGGGCCCATGAATATATAGGCTTGTCGCCGATAAGCACGCGAGGGAGTGTACCGTTCGAAGACAACCACTACATGCATATGTATGGAGGTGATGCATGCATGCATGTTTGAATACCATTTCATAATATTGATGTGGCGCGTGCGTCGAAAATCGTACAGTCCCCACATAGAGCGAGATCGGTTCATGACGTGTCGTTGTACTAGCCACTTCAACTCGATGGGAGGGATTCATGCGTACACATGCATGTGTGTGTGCTCAAACTATATCATGTCATCCCAGAGCATGACCTATATATATACCGTATTACAAACAAAAAAATAATCCCCTCCTAAGTCAAATTAACCTCTCTCGTTGTCAGGCAAAAAGTAGTGATGAACCAAGCGGGCCCACAGATGGAAAGCATCGATATCGCTGATAACCGCCAAACATATGTTGAATACCCAAAATGCACAACTTTGATGTGCCACATGCCTCAAAAACCGTAAAGCCCCCACATAGAGCGAGGTTCAGGAAGCGTACTACATATGATGGTCCCCTTCCCCCTCTTCGACGCATACTATATGCTCCTACCATAATACAACCCAAAAAGAATCCTCCTCGATGGTGAAATTAATTAACCTCTCCCGATGTAGGTCAAAGTGATGCACGCATCGACGATGGCCTCGTGGGCCCACAGATGGAAGCGTCACACGTGAGTGTCCTAGCTAGGATAACCACCGCCTGCATGCATGTGTCCCAAAGAGGTGTTGTGTGATGTTTGAATAGCCAATTTCATAACTTTGATGTGGCACGTGCCTCGGAAACCGAAAAGTCCCGACACTGAGTGAGGTGTACTTGTTCACGGACGTGTACATATAGTATATATGCTAGTCCCCTCCAACCTCTTTGACGCGTACTATATATACTCCCACCATAACACAAACAAAAAAGTTTCTACCTTGCTGGTCAAATTAACCTCACTGCCGGCTTTTTGTCAAAGTGATGGACGACGACCTTGCGGGCCCACAGAACGCATCACACGCGAGTATCGAGTGTCGTGTAGGACAACCATCGACTGCATGTGGCCAAAACATGTATGTATGAAAGGGTTGTGTAATGTTTTAAATAACGAATTCACGACTCTGATGTGGCACCTACCTAACAAAACGGCCAACCCACACGGAAGCTCACAACTCGTAGTGTACTGCGAGCACCCGCCACCCACTAGACGCACACACCCACACACACCGTGAATCCACCGCAACTATGATGCATGTTAAATTATCCCGTGGTGAACATATGTTAGCAAAGGAGGGACGTTTTAATTTAAAAAAAAAACAGAGATCATTAAGACGTTTAGTACATTTACTGATTTTCCACGGGTGTAATGTGCAAAAATCAAATTTGAACTACATGCACACGTGACAGTGCACCTAAATGGATTGCAAAAACACATGTGCCTCACTGGGTGCATGTTTACTCCCCATGCAAGAAATTTCAAACATTGAAAATCTTGATTTTTAAATTCTAGTACATCCAAAACTTATTTGAAGTTCATGAAACTTATCGTGTTGTCATATGGACACCAATACAAAGTGGCATTGTACTTTTTTTTGTCAAATTTGAGACCAGTTTTGATGTAATCTTTATCTAATTACAAACGGGAGATTATTAATAATTGGGAACCAATATCCCAAACGGATTATTTATTCGAACCGTGAGCGTTAGACCAACAATGGATATGTGCCATGCTTCGGTTAAGCAATAAAGCGGCATCATTAATCATCCAAATAGAAAAACAATATACGTGCCGCCACGCGACCCGTGTGCCGTGCGAGCAGGCGTGAGTTGACGGGACGCATGCGAGCAGTCCGCCGCGCAGGCAGACCGGGAGGCGTGCGTGCAGGTGTGTGAATTGACGGAGGCGTGCTCGCTGCGCAGTGTCATCGGGAGGCGTGCGAGTAGCTGTGTGAAACGACGGTAGGCATACCAGCAATCCGGTGCGCAGGCTCACCGGGAGGCGAGCTAGCGGTTTGACCGCCGACCGCCTCTCTCCCACTACTCCATATTAATGGTGCGCCCGAGCGGCCGCACCCCCCATTCTCGCCACACACACAATCTTCTCTCTCTGCTTGCATCCTCGACGCCGCTCTTCATCCTCAAAGCTGTCGGTGTATGACGATGCCGCCGAAGCACCCCATCGGAGCGAGTGGCGACGCCGGGGCTGCTGAAACACTAGAGCACGGCGTGGAGATGGAGACAGAGGTTGCCGTCACTGCCGGCGAGTTATCCCTGCACCCTGACATCGTCGACGGCGTCGAGCTTCCACAGCCGGAGGCGGAGTTCCACACCGACTCTGGTGATGACTCGGGTGACGACCCCGGCGACGACTCCGACGACCACTTCGGTGACGACTCCGACGACGACGGACAACTGGTTAGTCATCTATACCCATTTATGTGTCAAATAGATCCTATGGTTTCTCTAGTTACTCCTGCCTCCCCCTTTTTGAATAGAAATCCTATGGTTATGTTCTCCCAATCCATGAAATCTGAGTAAGTTTCGTTAGATCCGTGTAGTGTATTGATTGTTTGAATGGTACAAGTGATAAGTGATTAGTTGTTTCATCTGTGCAAATGATTTCTGCTAGTAATCCGACTAGGGTTAGTGTTCGTGCTAATAATTCCTAGCCAGAACTTTACAATTGATTTTGAATGATCTGCATATATGTTTGTGCCATTATTTTCTTCAAGATTGGTCTATACATAGACGACAGTGCTTAAAAATCGAACCATAATCTCTGGATATGTATAAAAAAATAGCATAAATTCCTAATCCTACTTCACGGCATGTAAACATTGATTTGATGCCAAATTTGTTTTACTATTTGTACAGGTGCTGTCTGACGATGTGGACAGCGAGGATGAACATGTCCAGAGGAGGTACAAGAAGCAAATCCCGAGGGAGCTTTATGCGGGAATGCATAACAGGCGTATTAGGACCTGGGACGGCGGCTATCGATGTCCATTTTGCAACCACAAGCTTCATGACGCGTATCAAAGTGTTCTGGTGCATGCAAGAGGACGGGCCGTTGGCTCCTTCAAGTAGAAGTATTCTCGCAGGGTGGCGCACGGTGCGTACGCCCAGTACCTGGAGAAGCTTCAGGATCGTGCCGGCATGTGAGATGAGATGTGTGATCGAACTATGTACGCTTGAGTATGCTTAATGACGGTTGAACTATGTACTTATGGTTGAACTATGCTTGTGTACGTGTACGCTTATTATTTATGTCTGAGTATGTTTAATCTATGTTTACTTATGTCGAACTATGGGATATGGATAAAATCAGTTTGGTTGATGGAATCTACCTCCCTCCTCGTTTATTGGTCCCCTTTGTAATTTGTGTTAAATTTTGACCAAAGATTTAACTGACAAAATGTTAGTGCAGGTCAGCAAAAATTATATCGTTGGACGCGTATTTGAACATAGTGTTCAATGATATAATTTTTGGTGACATGCATAAACATTTCTTAGTTAAATATTTGGTCAAAATTTGGTACAAATTACAAAGGGACCAATAAACCAGGACGGAGGTAGTACGTCAATCACACACGGTTGGCTCTAACAAACCGTTGCCTTCGAAATTCTTTATGGGACAGAAAACCCTCACCACCCAATTCAAAAAAAAAGAAAGAAAACCCTCACCATCCCCACGTCACAAAAACCCACACCCCGTCCGCCACCCCCTCCGGTCCCCATTCACAGCTGCACAAGCTCCTCCGCGTCTATGCATGGCACCGCCTTTCGCGGCGGTAACCACTTACCTCGCTGCCTGCCGCCACCGCCTGGCTGCCGGCAAACCCCACCGCATTTCTCTACTTCCGCTTGCCGCCGCCTATCGCCATCGACTTTCTCGACGCTGCTCGCGGTCGACCCAGCTCCGCTCGCTTGGGGAATCCGCCGTACTGAGGGTTCTTTCTCATGGACAACAAGGTAACTAATTTAATGAGATATTATCTCATCTGTTATCCCAGTTCATCTGCCTTCTTTAATCACCCGGCCGAAATCGCCGTGAATTCATTTTTATTCGAGCTGATTTGAGGGTTTTCTTTCATTCATAGAGTGTACAGTGGACGGACACATCAGGACTTTGCGGCCTCTGCCAGACATTCCATCTCACCGTACCAGATGACTTGAGGATGCGCGCGGTATGTTCAATCTCACCCTAAATGAGTTGGCATGGCCTACTTTCCTGAACATATACTAAATATTGCTACATTTGGATAAAAGGTGCCACATGCACCATATACGTCAAAGGGGATTTTTCCCCCTCTTCTTTCTATATTAGGCAAATTAATGATGTATTGTTCTTTCGATTACTCTCATATTTCCAAGACAGCATGTTTACCCTATCTGTTTAATTATAGATTTTTGTCCTTCGATTTCAACTGCTATACAGTTCTTTCAATTTGGGCCCATATTTGCATGTTACCATATTTTCTTTAACAATCCTACCATTTTCTGCAGCGCGTCCCTTGCTATGCAACAGAATCTGTAGTGCATAATCTTTCCCTTTACATAAATCAAGACTGCAGGGATGTCATACTGAACACAAACCATGGATTTACAATCGTTGCTACCGTAAGACTTGATGAACGTGGTGACTCCTATTTTGGCACAGGCCTTTGGAAAGAAATTTCTAAGTTTTTTGTACTGAAAGCTGGCACTAAAATTGCACTACACATAAAAGAACATGGTCATGAGATATATGCTAACTTCCCCGACGATATCATCCGTCCAGACTTTGTTTGAAGTAAGTTTTCTTTTCAAGTATCTGCATGTTGACTTACCCAGCAATATCAAATGAATTGTGTAGTATTTAAGCAACCAATTGTTATTTCATTTTCTTACTATATTCCTACCTAATAACTTCTAGTTACCAATACACTTTTCTATTGCCCTGTTTTAACTAAATATTCCCTATACTCCCACTTCTATCAGAAAGCGCCACTGACAAGGAGACTCCGAAGGTGGAGAACGGGGCTGCCAACAAGCGGAGGCGGGGCGAGCAAGAATCGCAAGCGACTCCAGCATGCCTAGACTTTATCAGCAGCCTCCCCGATGATATGTTGACAGTCATCATCTCCCTCTTCCCAATCAAATATGGGGCGCGGACAATCGTCCTTTCCCGGCGGTGGCGCCCCCTATGAAACTCCACCCCTCTCGACCTCATCGACACCCACGAGCTCTGCCATGGCTATCGCAAAAACTTGGATGCGTTCTCCAAGATCCTCGGCAGTCACCTTGGCCCAACCAGAGGCCTTAGTATGGGAAGTTCCGTTCCAACGGCAAGGATCGAGCCAAGCTTGACGACTGGTTCCGATCCCCCGCCCTAGATCGGCTCGAGGAGCTCACTTTTGATGATGGGCATATGCGCTCGCTGCCAACGTCCGCGCTCCACCTCGCGCCCACGCTGTGCGTCGCCAAGTTCAGGAACTGCCATCGCCCCCCCCCCCCTTAATGACGTGCCCGTTCTTATTCTACCATGACTGAAGCACCTCGAGCTCGTCGCCGTCTGCCTCCCAAACGGTGACATGGAGCGCCTGCTCCGTGGTTGTACTGCACTCGAGTACCTTCGTCTTCAAGCGATCAATGGGTTGAGTAGCTTCCACATCACCTCCATGACTCTTCGGACTATTTATGTGTGTTGCTGGTGCGGCAAGAAGACATCACAAGATGTGTACCACGGTATGATCATTGAGAACACACCTGCACTTGAGATATTACTTGTAGTTGATCAAAAAGGTCCAACAAGAATCAATGTCATTTCTGCGCCGAAATTGACAGTGGTGGGCTACTTGTGTGACAAATACTCCGAACTTGTTATTGGATCCACACCCGTTCAGGTACAACAGCCGCCTTCTACCTCTCCTTCTACAAATTAACATTATTTCTAATTTTGAAGATGTATGTTCGTCTATCATCCAGAAAATGATTCCGACAAGCTTGACCCCGAAACTGCGCACAGTGAAGGTCTTGGCACTAGAATCTATCGGCCCCAACCTAGAGCAAGTTGTCAGTTTCCTGAGATGCTTTCCGTGCCTGGAGAAGCTATATATCGAGGTGATGTTCCTTTCCTGTTAAATGTTAACCATAAGGGACTTCAATTTGTGACACCTTTTTCCAAGTTTACAATGACAATGTACTACGATTTCTGAAGGATTCTTTTGGAGGATTTCAGTACATACATGTCCCCCCCCCCCCCATATTTGCTGCTTGATCCATATGGTTACAATCCATAAGCATTTCTCCTTTGGTTTCATCTGTACTAGTTTTCTTAGGGAACTTTTCATCCACTCCAACCCCTTGTGAAGAAGGCTACATTTTTCTAGATTGTAATCAAATGTCCATGTTTATCATGTCAGATCGAAGATGGCATGTTAGTGCATTTTACAAATCCTGCAAACCAAATAGCCCTGTAGTAGTGTTCAAAACTGCATGTAGGCACTAACAGGTTTTCTTATTTTGCAGATAAGATTAGGCCCAGTGGTGGATAATGTGATACAATATAACAATCACGTCGACTGCCTAGGTCTGCATCTCTCAGAAATTACTTTGAACTCCTACCGAGGGACCTTACCAGAGATTATATTTGGCAGGTTCTTTGTTGTCAGAGCAAGTGTGCTGAAGGTAATGAGATTTGCCCTACATTTATTTTGCAAAAATGAATGGTTTGTTGATCAGCGCCAGCGGCTGCGGCAGAATGGAATAGGCTCTGAAAATGCTGAATTTCATTTTGGAACTTCAGATGGCAGAGTAATCGGAAGGCATCGTGTCAACCCCATACATGACTTCTCAGTGGCTGACCCCTTTGCAAAAATTACGAGGTTTCGAAACCAGACTTAGAAGTGGTAATATTAGTTTGAACCTCTTTGATATCCATGTTCAGTGGATCAGCACGAGCGTTTGCAGCTGATGAGCTGAATTTCATTTCTAATATCAGTTTGAACCTTGTAATCTTTGAATTTGAGCTATATAACTCTGGAATTTGAACCTTATAATATTTCGAGCTTTTGTGGTACAATCGTTGAAATGGCATCGTATGAGACTCATATATTGGTAGCACTATTTTGACCTTAATATGCAATGGTCTTAGATTTTATTAAGCATTCTCGAATCTGTTTACCTTCTCGATCTCATAGCACACGAACTGTATAGCTAACTTGAATGCGATCTTCGATATTATTGCACACAGTTGGTTTCTTCAACCGTGTGCCCTGTAGAGCATAGAATTAATTATCGCACTCGAGTGTCCATCATCACCCTTCTGTGTAACTTTGACCTCATCACCCACGGGTAAACTTATGACTGAAGTCATTCCACACACTTCATTTTTACAAAGCCTTTTGCCAATAAACATCTACGATTTGTCCCTCTTCTAGCTGACGCGTGGCCAAACTCGCCGGGCAGGAAGCTTGCGCAGTAAACTGCGCGATAGCGCGGGAATAGGCTCACCGATGATACATTTGGCACCTCTTCGAGCCCACGCGTGGTTAAACGAAACGCATGTGGTGCTGTGTTGTCAAGCGTGCACTGGAATCCTCCGCTATGAACGTCGTGACAAGACGTGACGATTACAGGCCGGCCAGCCCCCATTTATTACAGCAGCCATTTAACCCTTGCGTCTCTTCAACCTTTCGATCGCGCCCCACCATTGCAAGAAGCACACCCACCACGACAAATTCTTAGAGGGTATCCCGCGCGGCTTCAATGGCGCTCCGAGTGGCTGCTGAGGGCGAGCAGCAGTTCACCATGCATGCCATGGTGGACACCCATAGTAGGTTCACGGAGCTCTCGGTGGTGTACACCAACAACCCTGTCTGGGTGGAGCACTCCATCCACATCATGGAGCTGTTGCTTGCCGAGGAGAAGTACAAGGTGGTCGGGTTCGACCTCGAGTACACCCGCACTCGTGTCGGGTCTCGTCCCAAGGTCGCCGTCGCCCAGATGTGCATGCGCAACCACGTCCTCGTCTACCACTACTGCCTGGCCACAAGGCCTTGCGAGTGTTTAGCCAGGTTTGTCAACAACCCCCACTACATGTTTGCTACGGTGGACATCACCAACGATGTAAAGGTGCTCAAGAATTCGAGCATCGCCTGCCAGAATCTTGTCGACATCCAGGGCCACTACAAGATCTGGGGCAGCAAGGAGCATGAGAAGGACTCACTGGTTCACCTCGCCGAGGCCATCATCGACCCCTACTACAGAGACATGAAGGATTGCTGCAACAAGGACAAGCGTGCCTGGCACTCGGCCTAGATGGAGAAACTCGACAAAGCTCAGGTCGTTGCGCGGCCAAGGTGGCGTACACGAGCTACGACATGTACAGGCGGGATCGTTGATATGAGAAAGTGCCTCTTTCCCCAAAACGGCCAGGGATCCAGCCGAAGCAGAGCAATGGCAAGCGTCGTCGTAACAATAAGTAGATGATTAGATCCTCGTTTCTCCTAGTTTAGTATGCATGTAATTGCTTACATTGGTGTGTGGAAATGTTATGTGTGTAGTCACTTGTGTAATTGTATGCTTTATTTGGTTTTGCAATGCTGTCTTTTTAAGTATATATGTTGATACTCTGTAGACAGAACAAATCACATCGCACACGGACTAAACAATGGAACCCGTCGGTGATGATTTCATCAATCACTGACAATTGTATACCAGCAATCGTTTGCTCACAACACACATGGCTTGTTAACAGGAATCGTCTGTGTAGTTATCGGTCTTCCCACACGTTTCCGATTACAGACCTGTTTGTCGCGTATCACACACATCTTGTTAAGTTGAACCGTTTTTGTTCTCTTGGCTTAATGCAAACAGTTCATTCGAGTGAACTGTATGCCGTATATCGCACACACCTTGATCTGGCCGACTGTTTCTTTTGTGTTGCCTAATCATAAATAGTTCATTCGAGTGAACCGTATGCTGTATATCGCACACACCTTCATCTGGCTGCCCGTTTCTGTTCTTCTGCCTTATCGCAAACAGTTCATTGAACTGAACCGTATGCCCCTCATCGCACACGCAACTAAATTCTGAACCGTGTTTGATGCATCCGTCATCGCAAACGTTTTGCATCTTTTTTGACGTTTTTTTTACATCACCGTTTGCGATTATTGCATCGCACACAGTTTCGTCGAAGGGTCTCTGATCGTAGTGTCGCGTTAGCAGCATCCTGCAGTAGTGAAAATAAAAAATAAAAATGCATCCTTATCGTCCTCCGGCTGCTGTGGCACACAAGACAAGCTATAACCCATATGAAAATGCAGCTCGGGGGAGGACATGAATTGCAGTCGGGTGCCCACACTCGCAGTTGCGAGTCTAGTGGCAGACATGCAACTGCACTCAACATGGCACACATGCAGTTGCAACTGAGGGAATGGGCTAGCAATTGGCACCCAAAAAATTAAAAAAAAAATGCATCCTTGTCGTCATCCGGCGGTGGCAGACAAGACAAGCTATAACACTATTAAAATGCAGCTCGGTGGTGGACATGGATTGCAGTTGGGTGCCGACACTTGTAGTTGCCAGGCTAATGGCAGACATGCAATTGCAGTCGACATGGCCTGCATGCAGTTGCAACTCAGGGAATGGGCATGCAACTAGCACCCCCAAAAAATGCATCCTTGTCGTCACCCCAGCGGCGGCAGCACACAAGACAAGCTATAACCCATACAAAAAATGAAGCACAGGGGCGGACATGAATTGCAGTCGGGTGCCGACACTTGGAGTTGCGAGTCTAGTGGTAGACATGCAATTGCAGTCGACAAGGCCCGCATGCAGTTGAAACCAGGGGCGGGCCCAGGATTCGAAGGCTGTGTATTCTAAATTTTAAAGGCTAATTATTTTGAAGACCTAATAATCACCTAAAGCCTTATCTTTAAAAAGTAATGCTCATTGTTACCAATTTAGAAAAATCCTCACAATGCAAATTGCCAACAATATTAGTGTACTATACTAGTACTTAATAATTCTAAGCCATGCTGACGGTTTGCTTGGTCAGACATAAAACCAGCAGTGCAAACGAACAAATAACTTAAGTGCCTTGGAGCAGAGATACGACTTGGCTTGCAATCCAGTCACGATTTGCTTTGTCATATGAACTACTACTAATCTAGTTCTCCGCACTAAATCACTAAGAGCATCTCCAGCCGCGCCCCCAACAGGCCCCTAGGGCGATTTTTTTCGCGCCGACGCCGAAAAATCCCCCCAGTCGCGCCCCCATGACGCCGAAATCCGCCGGTTCGGCCCGTTTTTGGGCCCGGTGATCCCAGGCCGAACCCAGCGCACTGGGGGCACTTGGGGGCTCCGGCGGAAGGGAAAAGAGCATCTGGGCCACCACTGTCAGGCGAAATCGCATCTTTCCACTTCCAATTCCCGCCCCCCCCCCGCACCCCCCCCACGCGCACGCCGTCCCGCCGCCTTGCCGATCCTGGCGCCGACCACCCCCACCACCGCTAGATAGGTCATTCCCCCCGTCAGAAAAGAGAGAGGGTTCCGCCGCGGCATCCTCACCCCGTTCCTGGGCGAGTTTTTCGGTGCACCGGCCGCGTAGGGCGGGATACCGGCGGCTGCGCGTCTACCACGCTCGCCAGGTGTTCGGCGATTTGTCTGCTCGGCCATGGACTCGAACGACGAGGAGGCGCTCGCGGCGCTGCTTGAGGAGGAAGCCGATGCCGACGCCCAGGACGAAGAGCATCTCATGGTCGTCGCTGCCCTGGCCAGCCTGCTCGCGAGCAATGCAAAGCCGCGGCGAGGTGGCTTGGCACCGGGCCGGCTGAAGGCGAAGCAGAGGCATCGGCTGGAAGGCTATTGCTTGCTCTACTCCGACTACTTCACCGACGCTCCACTGCACGGCGACAAAGTATTTCGGCGCCGTTATCGGATGAGCCGAAAGCTCTTCCTCAGAATTGTGAATTCCATCCGGGAGTTCGACAGCTAGTTCAAGTGCAAGAAGGATTGCACCGGCACACTTGGAGTCACCTCACTCCAGAAGTGCACGACAGCTATGAGGATGCTTGCATACGGAGCTCCCGGTGATTCACTCGAAGACTATGGGCACATGGCCGAGTCCACGACCATTGAGTGTTTCTACAAGTTCTGTAGGGCAGTGGTAGCAGTGTTTGGACCGCAATACTTGCGATCACCCAATGTTGAAGACACTGCTCGGATCCTAGCACAGAATGCAGCAAGAGGATTTTCTGGGATGCTTGGAAGCATCGACTGCATGCATTGGAAATAGAAAAACTGTCCATTTGTTTGGCAGTGGATGTACAAAGGCGCCAAAGGCGGTTGCAGTGTGGTACTTGACGTAGTGGCCACACACGACCTCTAGATTTGGCACTCCTTCTTTGGTATTGCCAGGAACTCACAATGACATCAATGTTTTGCAGTGCTCCCCTGTCTTTGCCAAGCTTGTTGAAAGTCATTCTCCTCCGGTGAACTTCGAGGTCAATGGGCGACACTACAACAAGGGATACTACCTAGCAGATGGCATCTATCCGAGATGGTCCACATTTGCGAAGACTATCTCAAACCCTGTACCAGGAGGCAAGTACTCCCACTTTGCGAAGGTTCAGGAGGCTTACCGGAAGGATGTCGAGCGGGCATTTGGTGTGCTCCAATCTCGATTTGCTGTTGTCCGGTACCCCGCTCAGACCTGGTCAAAAAATAAAATTGGGAGATCATGACTTGTTGTGTCATTTTGCACAACATGATCATTGAGAGCGAGCAGGAAGAGCCAGTGTTTGACACTGAACCATATTACATGCAGGATCCTCTTGCCCAAATTGATCACCACCTACCGGCAACCTGGACGACCTTCCTCAATATGCGTCAGCAGATCCGAGACCCACTAGTGCATCAACAACTGCAGCAGGATCTAGTGGAGCCCCTATGGAGGCTCAAGGGCAACGCCTAGCTCAACGTGTGATGAAATATGAGTTTTTATTTGTTGAACTATTTGTTGTTGAACTATTTGATTTCTATTAATTTTCTGTGATGAACTATGTGATAAAAAATAGCTTCTATTGAATTTGCGCCGAATCACGGCGAATATGGGCCGACATTAGTCAATTTGCGCCGACAGTGAGCCAATTTTGCGCCGAAAGTGGGCAAATTTGCACCAAAATTAGGCCGAAATCGACGCCTGGGGGCGGCGGCTGGGAACCCAATAACTCCCACGCCGATTTTAGCGCCGGTTCGCCCCCAGGCGGCGATATTTCAAGCCCCTGGGGGGCGAACGGCTGGAGATGCTCTAATGATTTAGCAACAAATAAAGTAGTACTAATTCAGAATATTCAAAGGACTCACGGTTTGATTTGTCAAACTGTCAGTTGAACTCACGTCGGAGGCAGGGCGTGCGCAGCCACGCCAGAGGCCTGCCCGCTCGCCGTGCTGCCGCTGTGCCATATGGTCTCGTGCGTAGTGTTATCGCCGATCAGCCTGTCCCTCCTGCAAGTCCGTGACCGCATGCGCTCAGAATTGGGGATGCGCTGCGTGCCGCGATGTTTCGTGTGATGAATTGTGATCGATTGAGGTCAGTCTTGTGCGATCAGGGCTGCGGCTATTCTAGGCTAGGCTAGGAGGAGGATATTGGGCTACCGGGCCATGTCATGTCTAGTATATAGAATACATATCTAATATTTTACCGAAAATAATGGGTATTCAGTTGAATACCCTTGACTTGTCCTGGGCCCGCCCCTGGTTGCAACTCAAGAAATGGGTATGCAACTGGCTCCCAAAAAATTAAAAATTAAAATGAATCTGTGTCGTCACTCCGGCGGCGCACACAATACAAACTATAACCCATATGAAAAATGCAGCTCACGGATGGACATGAATTGCAGTCAGGTGCCGACACTTGCAGTTGCGAGTTCAGTGGCAGACATGTAATTGCAGTCGACATGACCTGCATGCAGTTGCAGCTCAAGGAATGGGCATGCAACTGGCACCCAAAAAAATATAAAAAATAAAAATGAATCCTTGTCACCACTCCGACGGCGGCAGCACACAAGACAAGCTTATAACCTATATGAAAATGCAGCTCAGGGGTGGACATGAATTGCAGTCGGGTGCCGACCCTTGCAATTGCGAGTCTAATGGCAGATATTCAATTGTAGTCGACATGTCCTGCATGCGGTTGCTACTCAAGGAATGGACATGCAACTGACATCCAAAAAAAATAAAAAATAAAAATGAATCCTTGTCATTACTCCGACGCCGGCGGCACACACAAGACAAACTATAACCCATATGAAAATGCAGCTCCAGGGTGGACATGCAATTGGCGCCCCTCTCTCTAGTTTTTGGACGTGTTGTGACCCTTGCAATTGCAGTCGGCATGATTACGTGCAAATGTTGTGCAACAAAATTTTTTAGTAAAAAAGGTGAAAAATGAATATGCCCGTTCATAAACTACTACAACAACAAAAACACACATAGACTTTTAGTCTTCCACGTCTTGTAAAAAAAACTTGCATGTGGCCATGTGAGAGAGATGAACGGCCAACGCGCGAAAATGGGATCCCCCGGGCAACACTAGCACCAGAAAAAAGCCCAGCCGTAGAAGGAAGCCTAAAATGTAGACAAAGAAAAAGCACACAACACCCGTCGCGGTCAGCCCAAGTTGTATCCCTGTCCAACACAGACGAAAAGGCAAAAAAAAAAAGAGAGTAGATAACGGGCCGGCCGCACCACTAATTTTTTTTTTTTTTTGAGAAGAAAGCCGGCCGCACCACTAGAAGAGGCTGATACTCCAATACAAGACATCAGCGATCGTGGACCTTAAAGCTGGAAACAATCCAACGAACGGGGACATCGACTGAGACTTCGCTAAAACTCAGTAGACTGAGTTTTAGCAGTCCCCATTGTATATTACGTATAGATCACCGACTGATTGTGTATAAACCAGGTGCTGGCTACAACAATAGAAACAAAAATACACGTCTAAAAGGTTGGGTCGATGTGGACCGATCAACAGCTATATACTGATACTCTCTTCAAATACGCGCACGTATAATATCACCACAGAAAAAAACATATTTTGCCATGTACAGGTCCACGACGAACAGAACATCGGTGCACATGTGGCAGAGCTAGTGGAGTACACAATCAAGTTTGTTCACCTCTAGTGGAGCATTTCAAGGGGCAGAGAAAATATACATGTTTGTGTGTGTGTGTGTGTGTGGTGGTGGGGGGGGGGGGGGGGGGGGGGGGGGGGGGCAAAGCTTATTCCAAATGAATGCACGTGTCTGGTATATATATGGACGTGTATGTGTATGTATTGTAAACCAAAATAAAATAGCTCCTCAATGCCGGATTCTGGAGAGGAAGACAATTCCATGCCGAATTTGGGGTGAATTACAGAGTTCTCAGCATGAATGAGAGGGGGATTCGGCAGGAAAGAAGAAAAACAACAATAGAATGGTCCGCTGATGAACGGGATGCATCCATTACTCGCTTGTTGCAAGCAGTAACAGCGCACAGATCTCCCGCAAACTCCACCCTCTCACCATTACACCATTTTCCGTTGGCCCTTGCCGACTTGTGTACGAGCACATATCAATCATTTTCCAAAAAAAAAAAGAGAGTGTATAAATCAGCCTTTAGCATTCAAGTGTGTGTACGAGCGAACAAAGAGAACGTAACCACAATCAGCGAACATTCTCTGTGCTGCTAGATCCATTGGAAAAATATATATTTATCTTACAAGTATTGTATACTCAGTTCTAAATAGTAGACACAACAAGTATTGTACTTTAGAAAAATGATCACTATGCACGTAAAAAATTGTTCACAATTTGTTTTTAAAATGCACCTATACTAGAATAGGGATCTCACATTCTTTAGAAAAAATGTTCATGTAATTTAAACGTACATGTACTAATGTAAATTATAAAAGTATTCAGCCATTTTTACGAAATATCACTGTATTTAAAAAGTGATAGCACATTCTTAAAAAGAGTGTATTACCAAACAAACAAAAATAAGCATAAACCATATATATGTTTATGCAATGGCCGTGCTTAGGGCATCTAAAGCCGGACTTGGCAAATCCGAACCCTATACGTCCACGGGCATGCTCGGTGACCCCTCATTTTTCCTGCACTACAATCAATTACCCGATATTTCATACCTCAAATCCATACAATAGCATGCATCCCAAAATCTATGTACGACGTAGATAGCCTAAAACTAGCCTACACTACTCCTCGTCGTCGGAGATGTCAACGACCTCCGTGCCGGCAGTGCCGGACGAACCTGCCATGTCATTTAGGCTCTCCGGTGACACTAGTAGAAAACAGGGCATCAGTCCCGGTTCCAGAGGGCCTTTAGTCCCGGTTCTGCAACCGGGACAAAACGATCGGGACTAATGCCCATCACTTTTAGTCCCGGTTGGCTTACGAACCGGGACTAAAGGAGCTCCACGTGGCCACTGTGGGGCGCCCAGGCAGGAGGACCCCGACCGGGACTAAAAGGCAGCCACGCGTCAGCAGCTGCCAGGCACTGGAGTTTTTTTTTAAAGGAGCGGTTTAGGGGTTTTCATATTGTGTTTCCCCCTTTTATTTTTGTATTTACCCTTCAATTCTTTTACATTTAGGGTTTCATTTTTATTTAATGTTTTCCATTCAACTCGACGCTAGCTACTACATATAGCAATGAAGGAACCATTACACAAGATCGTCATGAACATATATAGAGAGAAGTGACATCTCTTTCTCCGTGCTTGGTCGAACAACAAGTTTTCGTATATCTATCCGACGCTACTACATATATACAATATAACATCTCTTACGATCCCTGACATCATCTACCTAAATCCATTTGGAATTTCGTATGGTATTCTCCGTGTTCAGGTATGACGTGGTCAACAAAGAATCCCGCCAATTCCTCTTGAATTGCTCGTATGCGATCATGTGGTAGGAGTTGATCCCGCATCTCCCAGATCTAATCGAAAGAAGGGGGTCAATACATATATATGAATGAAACTCAACACAATTGATGGTAATAAAATAAAATTCTGAATATTGTTTACGTACTTCAAATTGTTGGTCAGGAAAGCCCTGCTCAGAGGTCGAGTGGCGAATAAACTCGCTAACGTAGTATCCACATAAATTATTCCCGCCTGCCTGCCACAAGCACTTTACGAGAATAGAGTTCAATCAAACTGATAATCAAGCATGATAATGGTATTGATGAAACTAGAATCAATGAGAGATGCGCGGAACTAGCTAGTACTACTTACTTTGGGGTGTGTAAATCGCAGCTCCTTCTTCAGACCCGGAACCATTCTGGTGAACTTTTTCCAAACCCTGCCCGGCAAAGAAAATAATTACTTGATATCAGGAAATGAACGAAAGTTGCCGATATGGTGCGATAATGATTGAATTTACTTCTAGAGCATTTCACTCATGTCCGCCCACTCCTTTTGCTCTTTACATCTCGAGTCTAAGACAGTTACTACTCGCCCGTCAAGCTTAATGGATAGCAGAATAAAAAGAAAGCTGTGCACGCATAACTCATCAATTACACTTAACCATGAGTAAGCGAAACCGAATATGCACAAGAAAGTAACACTCACTTGAAGTTGTAAGAAAAGAGTATTTCCCTTTTGTTTTGATGTCGAAGGAACGCATTTAGCAAGTTTTCCTCAGTATGTTTGGCTCTGTTTTGTATCGCCCATTCATTTACGGTATTTGGGTTAATGAACCCAATGTCATAGATTTGTCCTCTTTTGCATTCGACGATCTTCAATCTGCACAATATAATGAGGATAATTATATATACCACTACAAGGAGAAAGCCTACTAGCAACACTGGAAATTCCTATAGCAGTAGCGATGGGGGCAGTGTTACTGCTAACGCGCTACAGCTAAGTTGTAGCAGTAGCGCTGCTCGGACCAGCGCTACTGGTAAGTATGGTTAGCAGTAGCGCTGCTTCAACCAGCGCTACTGCTAATTATCTATAGCGCTGCACCTAAGCAAACGCTGCTGCTAATCCAGCGCTGCCGCTAGACGCCTACCAGCACTACTGCTAATATTGCTGCTTTCGTATTTTTATTTCCCCTCTACGTATTTGTCATGTATTTGTGCATGCTCTATACAGTAGTTTCATCATGTCATAACAAACATACATTATTCTCATCATATCATACACATAGAATAGTCTGGTCATACCATCATCATCATCATCATCATCATCCAACACAAATATCACCACATCTCGAAAATAGCGATACACAAGTCATGTCATGTCTCGAATAAATGCAACTACATGGTCATGGTACACACACAAGTTTCATCATCTCTATCTAAACCATGATGTAGAAGAGAAGAGCGATCAGCATGAGCAAGAGCGCGACTATGTAGTACTTCTTGAGGCATCGGCGGTTTCACTCACGCTCTTGCCGGAGTGTCCATCTCAAGTAACTATTTTCCGCTTTGGCTCTGTTGTCGAACCCTCTGTGGCTAGCACCCGGGTACTTGTCCACCTGGGCCTGAGCGTCTGGCCAGTGGTCGTACACTCCTGGAACCCTCCCAACGAACACGACGTAGCAGTCCTTCGCCATCTCTGATCTATGTACCTGCATCGTCAGTTGATGAATTCAACGATAATATGCAACATAATGTACTTGAGAAACACAAAGAGGCATAATTAGCAAAATACAAGCAACCTATAGTAAACATAAATAACGAAGTTCCCATACCCAAACTTATTAACTAGAGCGATCTACGCTAGTTCAGGAGGACGATTTAATTACATCACAGAGTTTCGCCGTGCATAAATTCAAAGTTTTGTCATAGAAAGACAGTAGTGACACATTGTCATCGTCAATCATTACTCTAGGTCGGCGGACCAATCTTCATAGTCAGGGAGGAAGCACCCGAGCTTGTTGAAAGGCTTCAGGTCCAGACGCTGAGCGACTAGCAGTGGTTGGACATCATCCCGCGTCATTGGCCCATGGTAGAACATCCCTGTTAGTTCGAGGACCTACTTCATGATCACTTGGGCAAGTTCACTCTGTATGTGATAAAACTCACCTCGGATTCAATGATCCGGCGTCCTTCATATGCTTGTGGCCCAGTTGACAATCTTGGCATCGTGGGAAGTAGCTGACATGCGAAGGCGTTGATTATCCCTTCTGTACTCGATCATGTGATGCATGAGGTAGAATCCATCAGCCTTACTGGTGTATGGTTGCTGGATGCAGGAGAAGTCGGTCTTATGGCCGAAAGCCAGCCCGTTCTTCCAGTACTTTTTCACCTTGATATATCCACCAGACAGGCTGAAGGTTAACAAGGCACTATCGAGAACACTCTTTATGTGCGTGTAATCCTTTTTCTTGATGTTCTTCGATGAGTCCAAGTACAGGGCATGGGAGATTTGGGGTAAGCAGATAGAGCACACCCCCCCCCCCCCCCCCCCACTGCACAAAATAAGTAGACCTCAAATTAGCCTCCATGCTTGCAAAGGAATGATTAAAACTTACGAAAGGATATCCGGGGATGACTTATGTGGTATGATAAGGTAGGAAAATCGCTTCCTTGTCCTTATTAGCGATCATGAACTCGCCGATGTACTTGCTCGCATAGTCACGGTGCTCTTTGCAGACTGCCAAGAAGCTCTCGTGCATATAGTACGGGTCCGCGACGCAGATATATTTTATGTTCTCATGCCTGATGATGTAGTTGAGATACATCGCATACATGCGGATGAACTGGAAATCCAGCTTGGTCATGTGGAACATGTCGTAGATGTAGTCAAATCGCAGGATGAACTTATCCGCGGGCCATCTCTCGACGTACAACTTCCCGCCCGGCACCTGAGCCGCGTAAAGCGGGTATCCTGGTTTTTCCGAGATGAGAAGGCTTTTCTCTCTGGCCAGCACATCTTCATGAAGTCTCCTTAGATCATTGTTCAGTATGTGCTCTAGCGCTTTCGGCGGTAGGATCGGGTGGCCGGTGACATGGAAACGCTGCGCACCTTCGACAAGTATTCTGTCTACCTCCTGGGGCTTCAGAGGCGGCTGGCTGCTTGAAGCAGCTCTGGCGCCTTTAGGGCCTTTCTTGTCCGGTCTCCTCCTTTGCTTCTTGGCGGGTGGCGGTAGTGAGCCCACAATTGATGCGGCTTGAAGCTACGTCGGTATTTCCCCAAAGAGGAAGGGATGATGCAGCACAGCGGCGGTAGGTATTTTCCTCAGTGATGAAACCAAAGTTATCGAACCAGTAGGAGAACCAAGCAACACTACGTAAACAGCACCTGCACACAAATAACAAATACTCGCAACCCGACGTGTAAAAGGGGTTGTCAATCCATTTCGGGCAATGGCGCCAAAAATTGGCAAACGGACATGAGAGAGTAGTAAATATTGATAGATCTAACGCCAAATAAAATAAAGTGCAGCAAGATATTTTTGTATTTTTGGTTTAATAGATCTGAAAATAAAAGTTGCAAATAAAGAAAAGAGCGAATAGCAAAACAGATCTTGAAAGCCAATATATTGGAAAAGAGACCCGGGGGCCGTAGGTTTCACTAGTGGCTTCTCTCGAGAAAAATAGCAAACAGTGGGTGAACAAATTACTGTTGGGCAATTGATAATACTTCAAATAATCATGACGATATCCAGGCAATGATCATTATATAGGCATCACGTCCAAGATTAGTAGACCGACTCCTGCCTGCATCTACTACTATTACCCCACACATTGACCGCTATCCAGCATGCATCTAGTGTATTAAGTTCATGGAGAAACGGAGTAATGCAATAAGAACGATGACATGATGTAGACAAGATCTATTTATGTAGAAATAGACCCCATCATTTTATCCTTAGTAGCAACGATACATACATGTCGGTTCCCCTTCTGTCACTGGGATCAAGCACCGTAAGATCGAACCCACTACAAAGCACCTCTTCCCATTGCAAGATAAATAGATCAAGTTGGCCAAACAAAACCCAAATATCGGAGAAGAAATACGAGCCTATAAGCAATCATGCATATAAGAGATCAAAGAAGACTCAAATAACTTTCATGGATAAAAAGATAGATCTGATCATAAACTCAAAGTTCATCGGATCCCAACAAACACACCGCAAAAAGAGTTACATCATATGGAACTCCAAGAGACCATTGTATTGAGAATCAAACGAGAGAGAGAAAGCCATCTAGCTACTAACTACGGACCCGTAGGTCTACAAAGAACTACTCATGCATCATCGGAGAGGCACCAATGGAAGTGGTGAACCCCTCCATGATGGTGTCTAGATTGGATCTGGTGGTTATGGACTCTGCGGCGGCTGGAATTGATTTTTGTCGACTCCCCTAGGGTTTCTGGAATATTGGGGTATTTATAGAGCAAAGAGGCGGTTCGGGGGGCACCTGAGGTGGGCACAACCCACCAAGGCGCGCCTCGGTTGTGCTCCTCTCGGAGCACCCCCCCAGGAGCTTCTCTGGCCCACTGGATGTCTTCTGGTCCAAAAAAATCCACAAAAAGTTTCGCTGCGTTTGGACTCCGTTTGGTGTTGATTTCCTGCGATGTAAAAAACATGCAAAAAACAGCAACTGGCACTTGGCACTATGTCAATAAGTTATTACCAAAAAATGATATAAAATGATTGTAAAACATCCAAGAATGATAATATAACAGCATGGAACAATAAAAAATTATAGATACGTTGGAGACGTATCAGCATCCCCAAGCTTAATTCCTGCTCGTCCTCGAGTAGGTAAATGATAAAAACAGAATTTTTGATGTGGAATGCTGCCTAACATGTCATATCATATTCTTTCTTTTATAGCATGGACATTTGGACTTTTATATTGTTCAAAGCAATAGTCTAGCTTTGACATGATGACTTAAATACTGAAGCATATCAACAAGCAACTATGTCTTTCAAAATATCAACGCTAAAATAAGTTATCCCTAGCCCATCATGCTCAACCATTGATCCATTCATGAAACACACTCGAATATTAACTACACCAAATGCTCAAGTACGATCATAGTGCCTCCTAGTTGGTGCTTTATAAGAGAAGATGAAGACTCAAATTAAAAAATAAAAATTGCATAAAGTAAAGAAAGGCCCTTCGCAAAGGGAAGTAGGGATTTGTAGAGGTGCCAGAGCTCAAAGCGAAAAACTTAGAGATGAAAACATTTTGGGAGGTGTGCTTTTCCCACCAACGAAAATGACTTAGAGTTCCCAACACTTTCCATGCTAGATATATCATAGGTGGTTCCCAAACAGAAAATAAAGTGTATTCCTTTTTCCAGCATTTCTTTCACTTTCCATGTCTAGCCGTATCCACGGGTGCCCTCCATACCAACACTTTCCAAGAAATTTATTATTTGACAACATAAAGTAAATTCATTTTTTCATTTCAGGACTGGGCATCCCTAATACCTTTGCCTTACTCTCATGCAATGACAAGTGAATAAACACTCATCGTGAGAATAACATATCTAGCATGGAAAATATTAGCCACCCCTCACCGCCTCGTGAGCAGTACGAACACACAAAAGAGAAGTTTATTTTGAAAATTAGAGATGTCACATACAAATTTGCTTAGAACGGCCAAAGAATACCGCATATAGGTAGATATAGTGGACTCATGTGGCAAAACTGGTTTAAAGGGTTTTGGATGCACAAGTAGTGATCATACTTAGTGCAAAATGAAGGCTAGCAAAAGATTGAGAAGCGACCAACCAAAAAAGAATAATCTCATAAGCGAGCATTAAGCATAATTAACACCGAATAATGCACCACAAGTAGGATATAATTTCATTGCATGACTATTGACTTTCGTGCTTGCATAGGGAATCACAGACCTTAACACCAATATTCTTACTAAAGCACAATTACTCATCAACATAACTCACATATCACATCATCATATCGCAAAACTATTACAAGGAATCAATTTTATTTTGTCCAATGATCTTAATGAAAGTTTTTATTATATCCTTTTTGGATATCTATCACTTTGGAACTAATTTTCATGTGTTGCTTTTGATAAGCTCAAACAAATATAAGTGAAGATCATGAGCATAATACTTCTTTCTCTCAAATTAGTTTAAGTGAAGCAAGAGAGAATTTCTTAAAAAAATTACTAACTCCCAAATAAATCTAAGTGAAGCATGAGAGCATTTATTCAAAAATACTAAAGCACGCCGTGCTCAAAAAGATATAAGTGAAGCACTAGAGCAAATCCATAGCTCATAAAAAATTTAAGTGAAGCATAGAGAGCAATTCTAACAAGTCATGGCATAATTTTGGCTCTCTCAAATAGGTGTGTCCAGCAAGGATTCATAACTTAGAACATAAAGCAAAAAAAGCAAAGACTCATATCATACAAGACGCTCCAAGCAAAATCATAGTATGTGACGAATAAAAATATAGTTTCGAGTAAAATACCGATGGTCGTTAGAATAAAGAGGGGATGCCACTCGGGGCATCCCCAAGCTTAGTTGCTTGCTTCTCTTTGGATAATAGCTTCGGATTCCATGGGCATCCCCAAGCTTAGGCTCTTCTTACTCCTTATTCCTTCATCCATCGTAAGATAACCCAAAACTTGAAAACTTCAATCACACAAAACTCAACAAAACCTTCGTGAGATCCGTTAGTATAAGAAAGCAAATCACTACTATAAGTACTGTAGCAAACCAATTCATATTTTATTCTTGCATTATATCTACTGTATTCCAACTTTTCTATGGCAAAAAACTCATCAAAGAAAACCATAGAATCATCAAAACAAGCACACAACGCAAAGAAAACAGAATCTGTCAAAAACAGAACAGTCTGTAGAAATCTGAATATTTCGAATACTTATGAAACTCCAAAAATTCTGAAAAATTAGGACAACAGAGGAAATTTGTATATTAATCTTGTTTAAAAAATTCAGAATTTTTCGTCGCTTCTGTGAATTTTCAAAATTATTTTACTGGACACAAAAGTTTCTGTTTTCCAACAAGATCAAATCAACTATCACCCAACATAATCCTAAAGGCTTTACTTGGCACATACACTAATTAAAACACAAAAAACACAATTATAACAGTAGCATAATTGTGCAAACACTCCAGAACAGAAAGAAAAAAGCAAAAATAAATTTTATTCATTGGGTTGCCTCCCAACAAGCGCTATTGTTGCACGCCCCTAGCTAGGCATAATGCAAGGATCTAAGTTTTGTCATCTTTGTTTCGAGATCCATAAGATGCCCTCATGATTGATTCATATGGAGGCCTAATTCTTGTTCTAGGGAAGTGTTCCATACCCTTCCTTAGTGGAAATTGAAATTTAATATTGCCTTCTTTCATATCAATCACTGCACCAATAGTGCGTAAAAACGGTCTACCAAGAATAATTGGACAAGACGGATTACAATCAATATCAAGAACAATAAAATCTATGGGCACATAATTGCTATTTGCAAGAATAAGAATATCATTAATCCTTCACATAGGCTTTTTAATAGTAGAATCCGCCAAGTGCAAATTTAAAGAGCATTCTTCAATATCGGTAAAACCAATGTTGGAGATATCGCATATCGGGAACTTATCGGTCGACCCATGATAAGGGGTAAATCGGCCAGTTTATCGGCATATCGGCCGATTTATCGCCATATCGGCTGATTTATCGGCCGATTTATCTTACCGGTTAGACAACGATAAGCGATAAATCGGCCGATTTATCAGAATATCGGAAGATATCTTGAACAGTGGGTAAAACAAGCACATCACATAAAGATTTCGGAATTGTAGAAACACTAGCACCCAAGTCACATAAAGCAAAACACTCATAATTTTTAATCTTGACTTTGATAGTAGGTTCCCACTCATCATGTAATTTTCTAGGAATTGAAACTTCTAATTCCAACTTTTCTTCCAAAGCTTTCATCATAGCATCAACAATATGTTTAGTAAAAGCTTTATTTTGTTCATAAGCATGGGGTGAATTTATCATGGATTGCAACAAAGAAATACAATCAATCAAAGAGCAGCTATCATAATTAAAGTCTTTGTAATCCGAAATAGTGGGCACATCACTAGTTAAAGTCTTGACCTCTTCAAACCCAGATTTATCAAATTTTTCAACAAGATTTTCACCCTCTAAATTATCGGGACGCCTTCTAACTAAATTTGACTCTTCTCCAGTCCCTTTTTCATCAATCTTAATTTTACTAAACAAGGAATCAATAGAAGAAACACCAATCATTTTAAGATCTTCATCACTTTTATGAAAGCAATCACTAGAAAACGCCTTTTCTAAAAATTCTCTTCTAGCTCTAACCATAGCGGTTCTTTTCTTACTTTCATCCATAGAAACATATAAAGCTTTAATTGATTCTTCAACTTTAGGCACAAAATTTTTCATCTTGAGATTTTCTACATCGTGGGAAATTTATCAACGCTTCTAGACAAATCATCAATCTTACTCAATTTTTCTTCCATCATAGTGTTAAAATTCTTTTGAGCATTGATAATTTTTTTTAATATTATTCTCAAAATTAGAGGTGTTCCTATTATTATTATAAGAAGGATTACCATAGAAATTACCATAATTATTAGAGGAATTACTAGGAAAAGGCCTAGGATTAAAATTACCTCTATAAGCATTGTTATTGAAATTGTTTCGCCAGATAAAATTCACATCTACGGCATCACTATTTTGCTCAATCAAAGTAGACAAAGGCACATCATTAAAATAAAAAGGAGCACTTTTACTAGCAACCAATTTCATAAGAGCATCAACTTTTTCACTCAAAGAAGAAATTTCCTCAACCGAATTAACCTTTTTACTAGTAGGAGCTCTTTCGGTATGCCATTGTGAATAATTTGCCATGATATTATCAAGCAATTTGGTGGCTTCACCCAAAGTAATTTCCATAAAAGTACCACCCGCGGCGGAATCTAAAAGGTTACGAGAAACAAAATTCAACCCCGCATAAATTTTTTGTATGATCATCCAAAGATTTAAATCATGAGTAGGACAATTTCTTAGCATCAATTTCATTCTTTCCCAAGATTGCGCGACATGTTCATGCTCAAGTTGCTTAAAATTCATGATTTGTGTCCTAAGGGAAATAATTTTCGTGGGCAGAAAAATACTTAGTAATAAAAGCATCTTTGCACTTATCCCAAGAATTAACACTATTACGAGGCAAAGAAGAAAACCAAATTTTTGCATGATCTCGCAAAGAAAACGGAAATAATTTCAACTTCAGAACATCATTGTCCACATCTTTTTTCTTCTGCATATCGCATAATTCCACGAATGTGTTAAGATGGGACGCGGCATCCTCATTAGGAGTACCGGAAAATTGATCTTTCATAACAAGATTCAGCAAAGCAGTATTAATATCACAAGTCTCCGCACTAGTGGCGGGAGGAGCAATCGGAGTGCTAAGAAAATTATTGTTCTTGGTATTTGAGAAATCACACAATTTGGTGTTCTCTTGAGTCATTGTGACTACGCAACAAGATTGCACTCAAAAACAGATCCGGTAAGAAAACGGCAATCGAAAAAGAGGGCGAATAAAACGGTAAATTTTTGTGAAGTGGGGGAGAGGAAAACGAGAGGCAAGTGGCAAATAATGTAAATTGCGAGGAGATGAGATTTGTGATTAGGAACCTGGTATATGTTGAAGATCCTCCCCGGCAACGGCACCAGAAATTCCTTTTGATGTGGCTTGAAGCTACGTCGGTATTTCCCCAAAGAGGAAGGGATCATGCAGCACAGCGGCGATAGGTATTTCCCTCAGTGATGAAACCAAGGTTATCGAACCAGTAGGAGAACCAAGCAACACTACGTAAACAACACCTGCACACAAATAACAAATACTCGCAACCCGACGTGTAAAAGGGGTTGTCAATCCATTTCGGGCAACGGCGCCAAAAATTGGCAAACCGACATGAGAGAGTAGTAAATATTGATAGATCGAATGCCAAATAAAATAAAGTGCAGCAAGGTATTTTTGTATTTTTGGTTTAATAGATCTGAAAATAAAAGTTGCAAATAAAGAAAACAGCGAATAGCAAAACAGATCTTGAAATCAAATATATTGGAAAAGTGACCCGGGGGCCATAGGTTTCTCTAGTGGCTTCTCTCAAGAAAAATAGCAAACGGTGGGTGAACAAATTACTGTTGGGCAATTGATAAAACTTCAAATAATCATGACGATATCCAGACAATGATCATTATATAGGCATCACGTCCAAGATTAGTAGACCGACTCCTGCCTGCATCTACTACTATTACTCCACACATCGACCGCTATCCAGCATGCATCTAGTGTATTAAGTTCATGGAGAAACGGAGTAATGCAATAAGAACGATGACATGATGTAGACAAGATCTATTTATGTAGAAATAGACCCCATCATTTTATCCTTAGTAGCAACGATACATACGTGTCGGTTCCCCTTCTGTCACTGGGATCAAGCACCGTAAGATCGAACCCACTACAAAGCACCTCTGCCCATTGCAGGATAAGTTCTATCAATTGCCCAACATTAATTTGTTTACCCATCGTATGCTATTTTTCTCGAGAGAAGCCACTAGTGAAATCTACGGCCCCCATGTCTCTTCTTTATCATATTTGCTTTCGAGATCTATTTTTATTCGCTTTTATTTTTAGATTTATTAATCCAAAAACCCAAAAATACCTTGCTGCAATTTATTGTTATTTATTTTATCTCGCGTTTCCGCGAGATCTATTTATCCAATCTACTACAATTTTATCTATATTTTTACCCGGGAGGGATTGACAACCCCTATTTTACGTCGGGTTGCTAGTATTTGTTCTTTGTGTTCAGGTACCGTTTACGTAGTGTTGCGTGGTTCTCCTACTGGTTTGATAACCTTAGTCTCATCACTGAGGGAAATACCTACCGTAGCTGTGCTGCATCATCCCTTCCTCTTTGGGGAAATACCGACGTAGTTCAAGCCGCATCAGGCGTCTCCTGCGAGGATCGTTTGAAGAGAGACTTTTTGCATTCCGCCTTAGGACGTTCTGGCTCTGGCAAATCAGGTAGAATCAAGTTATCATCTCCACGCTCATAGCCTGAGTCATAGTCCCGAGCCATCGATCCTCCATCGTCATAGGTGGTATTGATATAGTTGAGAGGGTCATCATCATCATCCTCCATGAAATCATCAGCATTTGCTTCTTCCACGGGGGCGACGTCATCTGGCACTAATGGAGGCTCTCCCTCGCATCATCCACTATCACCCACCACGACAGGTGCAGGTAATTTGGTAGGTGGGGTGGTGTTCATACCTTCTTGAGAAGCTGTCGTTGGTGTGATACTGGGCGCCTCGACACGAAGAAGAGTCTTCGGCCAAGGCAAGAACCAGCTCTTGCATGCGCCAATCCATTTAGGGGTCTCCTCGTCATCGACTAGTACCAGAGGAGGCAAATCCTCGAAGCCCGCTAAGACACTGGCCACGTTAACCTTGAAGACGCCATGGGGCATCTCTCGGTTGTGGAACATGCGGTCCTTTGGCTTCACGATCATTGTCTTTCCCACGGCCACCTTCTGGCCGTTGATGTCGTACAGTAGGGTGCACGGGGTATCGTCGGCCTACGAAGACATGTCTGTGACGTCAAACATCCGAAAGGCAACTGAAATGGAAGACTACAGACATGCTGGTGAAAAGGGTATGACGCGTAATTACCGTGAGGGCGTCGAGCTCAGCCATAGACGAAGCCTCGCCGAGCATGCCAGAGACGGAGGTCGGGCTGCTATGAACAGGAGCGGGACCTTTTGTGGTTGCTTGAGCAGTTACTGGTGTTGTGATGTTCACTGAATAGCTCCCGACATAGCTAGGAAGGGGAAAGTCCGCTGGCCCTTTATCTGGATTGCTCTTCGACCAATCGATTATTGCCGGAATCAAGCTGGTAATACTTGAAGATTGGAAGTGAGCTGTGACGCCAGCCACCGCTTCATTAACCGCTGCATTGACTACCCCGAGCAACTCTTCTTTGGTCGTATTGACAACAATCTCGACCTTCTCGTCGATGGTCTGTTGAGTAAGCAACCATCTCTTCCTTCTTTACTCTGGCTGCTCGTGGTAGCACGTCTTCCACGAGGCGCCATCTCCGACGCCATGCACACGTCCATAGGATGGCAGTTTGTCCTTCGGGACCTTTTTCAGTATGTTCAGGGCCCGGTTGAAAGGGGTGTCCCACTTGGGCCTCACCGATGACTGTGACGACTCATCACTTTCGGCTGCCTTTTGGTGCTGCTCTTTCTGCAAAAGGAACGTGGATGGTTTACTAATGTGACAAAACTTGTAGTCGAATTGATTGGAAGCTAATATAATAAGGTGGTAATATAACAGTTACCAGAAGTCTCATGAACTCCCTCATGTTCGGGTCTGTGTAAAAGATCTTATTGATGCGGTCCCACTTGTACCGAGCCCTGATCCAGTCATGCTCCAGCGGGTCGGTGAACTCCGCCAAGGGGTCTGGGATTCCGTGACTTTCACGTTCGGCGTCCTCCTTGGCCCATACGTGCCTATTCCCCTCATAACCATGGCTTCCGAGGCGGTGGGGAGGCGTGTTCCTGGACTGGAGCGCCTTCATTTTCTCCGACCTTTGCTTGACTTCTTCTTTAGTGCAAGTCTCCTTGAATTTTTCAAATTCCTCTTCCTTTAGTGATGGATTGTCAGCATGAATCTTGGACCACGGTTCATTCTTCGCAATCGCTTTTTTCACCCGAAATTTCCAGGCAGGCAAGTCAGTGGTGAACGTCACTGTCGCCTTGCTGTTTATCTTTGTCATGGCGTCATCGTCCCACGGATCTTTGTTTTCATCCCGGCCGGGGAACAGGAACCTATTGTGCAACTTCTTTAGGAGTATGTGCTCCATATGTGGTATCTTCTTCAACTTCTCGTCGTTGATGTTGGCGGTTTCCCTGAGGATGCATCCTAGTTGATTGCCCCAGCACGAGCACGCTTCCTCCGGCGCCGTTGGCTCTAATTTCTTGGGGTGCATCTCCGTGACCACAATTTGTCCGATGCCGAGCTCGTTTGGTCTTCGTGTCCTCTTCTGCTTTGGTGCTTTACCGACTATGACAACATCGTTGCCAGTCTCGAGGGTGGTGTCGGCGCCTGTGCCAGTGTCGGCGTCGGTGTCGGGGTTGGTGCCACTGCCGCCACCCTGCACCCGCAACTGGTGTTCGTCCAGGTAATCGAAATAATGATTTGCTGCCTCGAGGGGGTCTTCTTTGAGGCGACCAGAACCCCCGGCTTCGGCGTGGCTAGACATGTTTCCTATTCCACAATTGTAAATAAAAAATATAATGAAGAGAAAAAAGGGGCCTATATTTGGTCGGATGTTGATTCATTCCCCTTCCGGCAAAATCCCGGGCACTCCATACGTCCTAGTTTCTAGCACAAATCACGGAAATTTTCGGCATGACCTTTGCTAAAAATTGGACATATGGAGCGCCTGAAATTTGCCGGAACAGAAATGAATCAACATTCCGGCAAAACATAGGCCACTCGGATATTCTTCGACAATCAACCAACATTGCAAAATCATATAACATCAATGACATATATCATATAACATCAATGACATATGAGCATCACAGGAGCACATATATAAAGCAAGTACACATAGTGAAATGACCTAGCTAATTTTTAGCTAAATGCTACTATTTTTATAGCTAAATGCTACTGTTTGCTAAAAATGCCCTAGCTAAATGCTACTGTTTTTTATAGCTAAATGCCCTAGCTAAAATTTTTGCTAAAAATGCCCTAGCTAAATTTGCTAAAAATGCCCTAGCTAATTTTCCCTAGCTAACTACTCTTTGTTAACTCAAAACTTTACTAATTTTGTTTAAAGCAGCAACAACATCACCTAATTGTTGCGGCTAAAGAAATTTCTATAACTTTTTTGACATATGAACCCTAGAACCCTAGAAAAAATTTTTGCTAATAAATATTTTGTCTTAATAAAAATTCCTAAATTGAACCCTAAAATTGATTCCTACTGCCTACCTAATTGAACCCTAAATTGAAAACCTAGTTTCATTTCTAAAAAAAAAGAAAACCTAATTGATAGAGAGAGGGGGAGGTGGGGGGGGGGTCGGCCAGTACCTGAAGGGAGGCAGAAGGGGACGCTGGCTACCGGGGGTGAGGTCGACGATGGCGGCGCAGACGAGGAGGCCGGAGCGGCGGCGGCGCGGACGAGGAGGAGGTCGGAGCGGCGGGTAGGGGCTCGGGCCGGCGTCAAGGCTGAGGGCAGGCAGGGGCTCGGACCGGCGTCGAGGTCGAGGTCGAGGGGCGGGCAGGGCGACGGCTGGCGGGCAGGGGCGACGGCGGTGCGCGATAGCAGAGAGGAGGGGGAGAGGTGGGAGAGTTGGGGGGGATGGGACTTGGCAAAATTTTGAGCCCGCGTGGAGGTTAACTCAAAATAGCAATTGTGCTGGGTTAGGATCCAGCGCTATAGCTAACTTAGCTATAGCTAACTTAGCTATAGCGCTGGGCTGTAATCCAGCGCTACTGATAACTATTCCAATTTTTAGTTTTTTAATTCTAAAATACTCATAGCAGTAGCGCTGGGCTGTAATCCAGCTATAGCGCCGGTTCATAATCTAGCGCTATCGATATGTTTTCTTTTCTTTTTATTATTTTTCTTTTCTAGTTTTTAGTTTTCTTTTCTTTTATTATTTTCCTTTACTTTTCTTTTTCTTTTGTATTTTTTTCTCCCTTTTGTTTTTGTTTTTTTTCTCCCGACGGCCTCGCTCGCAGTCGACGAGAACGTCTCCCTCCCACACTACCGCGAATATCACCGGAACCCCCACAATTGAAGGGGATACGATGTATACATCATTTGATCAATAACGGTTACTTAAGTGCATACATAAAATAGATACATATATATATATATATATATATATATATATATATATATATATATATATAAATGATGGTTTCTCAACTGCGTCGACGACGTTTCACATTGAGCTTCTTCCCTTTCTTGTTAGTTGTCGAATAATTGAGCCCCTACTTGTGACTTTTCCGGCACCATGCAGTATGATCTTTCTTAGGTAATGTAGTATTAATTCTTCTTTTGACATATGCTTCATCGTCATCATCATCTTCCCTCATCGGGTTGCCGTATTGGTCGTAGTCTTCCTCCTTGGCGACCCCATCCATTCTGACGATGCTCCTTTTGCCTCTCCTCACGACAACACGGCTGGGATTGGTCGGGTTGGTTATGAAGAAGCATTGTGTCACGTGCTTAGCATATACCCATGGCTCAGTTTTGGTGATGACGTTAATGTTCATGGTAGCGCTCTTCGCGTCGGGTATAGACATGGTTGTGAAATACTTGTTTTCTCTTACGATGTCCTTAGCCCATCTGACACGGAACATCGTCGCATCGTGCATTCTAGCGTAGTCAAGCTCCCAGATCTCTTCGACCCTTCCGTAGAATCTTTCAGTTGTGCCATTGGCGTTGGTCACGCATTCAATTGTCACCCCTGAGTTCTGGTAATCACTGTCCATGTCATTGACCTCCGTGTAGAACGTGTACCCGTTGATATCGTATGCCTGATAGGTCGCGAGTTTGGGCGCGGGGCCATGTGCTAAGGCATGTATGAGCAATCCGTCTGAACTGCCCTCTTTCGGGGGATTAGCAAGAACTTGCTCTTTGAACCAATGCAAGAAAGTGGCGTTGTGCTCTATAGTAACTTCGTCGTCTGTCTTGCGCATCCCCTTATCATGGTACTTCTTTGAGATGGTTTCTTTGTGCTGTGTCACATAATCATCTACCACATCTAGGTGTTGTAGCACTACTAAATTAGCCCTGTTAAAGTCGTTTTGTCGATCCGAGCAGTCCACGTGCAATTCCCTCTGGCCGTTGTTGTGACCTTCTCCTCCGAGCCTCCCATCGTGCTTCTTGACGGGCAAACTAACAACAGGGTCTCCAACGCCTATATAATTCTCGCAAAAGGAGATGCACTCATGCGTCAGATACCCCTGGACGATGCTCTCATCAGGGCGGGACATGTTACGAACGAATCCATTGATGACCCCATTCATCCTCTCGAACGGCATCATGCTATGAAGGAATGTCGGCCCGAGGTCGATGATGTCGTCCACGATGTGGACACACAGATGCACCATGACATCAAAGAACGCGGGCGGGAAGTACATCTCAAGCTCACATAGTATCACAATGATCTCTTCCTGTAGCCTTCGGAGCTGCTTCACACTAATGGACTTTTGAGAGATAACGTCGAAGAAGTTGCAGAGACCAGTAAGCGTGTCACGGACGTGCTTGTCCATTATCCCTCTAATGGCAACCGGGAGTATCTGCATCATCATCACGTGACAGTCATGAGACTTCATCCTGCTGAACCTTTTCTTCTTGGTGTCTAGAAATCTGCTTATCTTCCCACAGTAACCGGAACTAGTTTGATTCCCGTAAGGTACTTGATGAATTTATCGATCTCTTTCACACTTAAGGTGAAGCAAGAAGGGGGGCAATAATTCTCCTCCTTCCTATTGACTTTTCTGCCCCTTCCCCCCTCCTCTGTCTCCTTCATCGTCTCCTCCGTCGACTTTTTACGGTGCGGCATGTGGAGATCTTTCCTGATCTTCAAATCTTCCAAGTCTTTCCTTGCCTTCGGCCCATCCTTGGTCTTCTCCGGCATGTTCATCAGTGTGCCAAGCAACTCTTGAGGACATTCTTCGTGATATGCATTTGATCAAGGCAATGAGGCATGTCGTGATTGGGCCAATACTCTGAGTCCCAGAAAACAGACCTCGTTTTCCATACCTTCAGCAGCGGCTCCGGTGCCTTTTTCATCTTTCCCGGCGCGGGGCACTGTTCCCAGTTTTTCAACAGCTCATTGATTTCGGAGCCGCTCCTCTTACGTGGAGGTCCTCGATGCTCAGCCAACCCATTGAATAGATCTCCATGTTTTCTCCATGGGTCATCCTTCTCGAGCCATCTACGATGACCCATCTACACGATTTTCCCAGACCTGCCATCTTTTGTTGATGTAAGCTACTGAGACGTTGTATCATCCATGCACCTCGTGCATCCACAATATCCATGGCACACCTGGCATGAGGTGTAGCCGTAACCGAGATAGTCGTGCACCGTCATCATCAGCGCGGCTCTCATATAGAAATACTCCCCTTTCCTGGCGTCCCATGTCCATGCCGGTGTTTTCCATAACGTGTCTAGCTCCTCTTTCAGAAGCCCCATATACAGGTTAATATTATTTCCCGGTTGTTTCGGCCCTTGAATCAGCATGCTCATGTGTATGTACTTTGTCTTCATGCACTTCCATGGGGGGAGGTTGTACATCCATACAAAGACGTGCCATGTGCTGTGGTTGGTGTTCTGGTTTCCAAGCGGATTCATGCCATCGGTACTTGCACCAAGCATGATGTTCCTTGGATCTTCTGCAGCAAATCCATATACGGTGTTGAATGCTCTCCACTGGCTAGCATCTGCGAGGTGTCTCAGCTTCGGATCATTTCCATCGTCGGGCTTCTTCCTCTCCGTGTGCCAGCTCATGAGCTTTGCTTCCTTAGGATCTACGAAATACCGCTGCAGATGGGGAGTGATCGGAAAGTACCATAAAACTTTCTGAGGAGCTTTCTTTCCTGCCTTCTTATATCAAGAAGCATTGCACACTACAGCTGGTTTTTTCCGTGTGCTCCCCCCGATAAATGATGCAATCCTTGATGCATGCGTGGTATCTAATGTGCGGCAAATCAAAAGAGCAAACAATTTTCTTGGCCTCCTCGACACTAGTAGGACACAGGTTCCCCGCGGGAAGAACTTTATTATGTAGATACTTCAAATGCTCATCGAGGCTTTTGTCTGTCCATTTGTTTTTGGCCTTCGTCTTTAGAAGTTCAAGCGTGAAACTCAAGCGGGTCACCTCGCGATCGCAACCGTCATATAATGGAGTCCTCGAGTCTACTTCAAGTTGCGACAGCTTGGCCTCCTCTCTAGAAGCAGCTCTCTCGCTAGTCGTACTCTTGCGAAGGAGGTCTCGAACATGAGGGACCTGCACGACTGCACTTAGTAGTGTTGAAGACTACGGCGTGACCGCTGCCTCTTCTCCGCCATGTCTGGACTCTTCTTCGCCGTGTCCAGAATCTTCTCCGCCTTCGCCATGTCCGGACTCTTCCCCGACGCCATGTCCAGCGCCATCGTCTTCGTGTCGATCGGTCATCTCTTCGTCTAGCCCCATGTCGTTATTCCCTGCCATGTGGACGTCCTCATCATCATCTTCACTTATCCACCTTGTATAGCCATCCATGAAATCATTCATCAACAGGTGCGCCTTCAAACTGCCACGATCAAAAGGGTCCAAAAGGACTCCTTCTTTGCATCTTGTACACGGACATCTAATCCTAGTCCGATTATTTGCGTACATGTCCATCACCGCGGATTGCAACTATCGCTTCACCTTCTATCCACTCACCTTCATGACCGACTGCACGGTATAACAAGCAAAAGGGTTATAAACAAAATGCATGCATGCATCAAAGTCATATAAAAATTTGGCATGACCTTGCCTAAAAATAGGACATATCGAGTTTGCTCAAAATTCACCGAAACGGAAAATAAATCAACATTTCGGCAAAACATAAGCAACTCGGGGGCATGTCACTGATACGTCTCCAATATATTTATAATTTTTGATTGTTCCATGCTGTTATATTATCATTCTTGGATGTTTTACAATCATTTTATGGCAACTTTATATCATTTTTTGGGACTAACCTATTGACATAGTGCCCAGTGCCAGTTGTTGTTTTTTGCTTGTTTTTTACTTCGCAGAAAATCAATACCAAACGGAGTCCAAACGTGGCGAAACTTTTTGGTTATTTTTTCTGGACCAGAAGGCACCTGTTGGGCCAAAGAAGTACCAGAGGGGGGCTCCGAGGGGAGCACAACCCACCTGGGCGCGCCTGGGGGCCCAGGCGTGCCCTGGTGGGTTGTGCCCACCTCGGCCGCCTCCCGCACCGCCTCTTTCCTCTATAAAACCACAATATTCCAGAAACCCTAGGGGAGTCGACGAAAAACAATTCCAGCTACCGCAAGTTCCAGAAACCACAGATCCAATCTAGACACCATCACAGAGGGGTTCATCATCCTCATTGGTGCCTCTTCGATGATGCGTGAGTAGTTCATTGTAGACCTACGGGTCCGTAGTTAGTAGCTAGATTGCTTCCTCTCTCTCTCTTTTGATTCTCAATACAATGGTCTCTTGGAGATCTATTTTATGTAACTCTTTTTGCAGTGTGTTTGTTGGGATCCGATGAACTTTGAGTTTATGATCAGATCTATGTTTTTATCCATGAAAGTTATTTGAGTCTTTTGATCTCTTATATGCATGATTACTTATAGCCTCATATTTCTTCTTTGAATCTTTGGTTTAGTTAGGCCGACAAGATTGATTTTTCTTGCCATGGGAAGAGGTGCTTTGTGATGGGTTCGATCTTACGATGCTCAATCCCAGTGATAGAAGGGGAAATGACATGTATGTATCGTTGCTATTAAGGATAACAAGATGGGGTCTATTCCTACATAAATAGATCTTGTCTACATCATGTCATTGTTCTTATTGCATTACTCCGTTTCTCCGTGAACTTAATACACTAGATGCATGCTGGATAGCGGTCGATGTGTGGAGTAATAGTAGTAGATGCAGGCAGGAGTCGTTCTACTAATCTTGGACGTGATGCCTATATAATGATCATTGCCTGGATATCGTCATAATTATTTGAAGTTCTATCAATTGCCCAACAGTAATTTGTTTACCCACCGTATGTTATTTTTCTCGAGAGAAGCCACTAGTGAAATCTACGGCCCCCGAGTCTATTTTCTCATCATATATTTTCAGATCTATTTTGCTATTTGCCTTTTCGTTTATTTGCCACTTTTATTTTCAGATCTATATTACCAAAAACCCAAAAATACCTCGCAGAATTTTATTTGCTTTTATTTGCATCTATCAGTCTGCTACAATTTTATCCCGTCAACTTGACAATTTCTGGCACCGTTACCCGAAAGGGATTGACAACCCGTTTAACACGTCGGGTTGCAAGTATTTGTTCTTTGTGTGCAGGTACCGTTTACGTAGTGTTGCGTGGTTCTCCTACTGGTTCGATAACCTTACATTGGTCTCATCACTGAGGGAAATACCTATCGTAGCTGTGCTGCATCATCCCTTCCTCTTTGGGGAAATACCGACGTAGCTCAAGCCGCATCAAAAGGAATTTCTGGCGCCGTTGCCGGGGAGACATCATCAACATCTACCAGGGTCCTAATCACAAATCTCATCTCCTTGCAATTTACATTATTTTCCATTTGCCTCCCGTTTTCATCTCCCCCACTTCACAAAAATTTGCCGTTTTATTCGCCCTCTTTTTCGTTCGTCGTTTTCTCGTCAGATCTGTTTTTGTGTGCAATTTTGTTTGTCACTTTTTTGTCACTATGGATAGTTCTTCCTCTATTGCGTGCACCCCCGAGAACGAGGTTCTTAATTTCAAACAAAGGGGTGGGGAGAATTTAAAAGATGCTTGGTATAGAATTTGCAATGCTCACAATAGATCTATTCGTAAGCAATCTACCGTTGTTCTTCTTCGATGTTTTTATGTAGGCATCACCACTTGATATAGATTCATCCTTGATACGGTTACTGGTGGAATTTCTTGATGTGTCCTTCTCTAGATGCTTTTAATGCTATGGGAAATCTAGTGGGATCACCACCTCTTATGGTTAATGAAACAACTCTCGAGCACGTTATGGAAAGGTTAGATGCTATTGAAAAGAAAATGCTCACTGAAGAAAATATTGAAAAATTAGATAAAAGAATGCACAATCTTGCTAATAGAATTAGGTCAAAAGCGGGAGACGCTCTTAAAGTACTAAAAGAAAAAGAACCCGCTTTCAACGAAAGAATAGAGGAGAGCCCCGCTAGAATTGAAAAGTTAGAAGAAATTTTTAGTAATCTAAGCACGGCTCTTTCCTCCGCTAAAACTATTGAAAAGACCCCAGTAAAAATAGGCAAGATTACTCAAGTCACTAAAAACAAGGGTGCAACTTCCAATAGTAACAAAGAAGATCTTAAGATGATTAGCGTTCACCCGGATATTGTTGAAGTTATAAGAGACCCTACATGCAAGAATGAATTCTTCAAACTTGTCCCTAGGAGTATTGTTATTGAAAATTTGTATGCTAAATCCTTGAGGAATTCTAAGTGTTTGATTGAGGAGTTGGAAACCAAGGATGACAACCCTTAGATCTATGCATTATGCCTAGCTAGGGGCGTAAAACGACAGCGCTTGTTGGGAGGCAACCCAATGAATAAAATTTATTTTTGTCTTTTTTTTCTGTTCTTGAGTGTTTGCACAATTATGCTACTGTTATGATTATGTTTTTTATGTTTTAATTAGTATTTATGCCAAGTAAAGCCTTTGGGATAGCTTTGGTGATAGTTGATTTGATCTTGTTGGAAAACAGAAACTTTTGTGTATAGTAAAATATTTTTTTAAATCACAGATGAGAGGAAAAATTCTGAATTTTTTACACAAGATTTATATGCAAATTTACTATGCTGTCCTAATTTTTCAGAATTTTTAGAGTTAGAGAAGTATGATAACAATTCGCATCTTTACAGACTGTTCTGTTTTTGACAGATTCTGTTTTCTTTGCATTGTGTGCTTATTTTGATGAATCTATGGTTTGTATTGGAGGGTATGAGCCATGGTAAAGTTAGAATACAGTAGATATAATGCAATAACAAAATTTGAATGGTTTTCTACAGTACTTAAAGTAAAGATTGGTTTTCTTATACTAACGGATCTCACGAAGGTTTTGTTGAGTTTTGTGTGATTGAAGTTTTCAAGTTTTGGGTGAGATTACGATGGATGAAGGAATAAGTAGTACGAAGAGCCTAAGCTTGGGGATGCCCCATGGCATCCCAAGCTATTATCTAAAAGAGAAGCAAGCAACTAAGCTTGGGGATGCCCGAGTGGCATCCCCTCTTTCTTCTAACGACCATCGGTATTTTACTTGGAACTATATTTTTATTCGTCACATATCATGAGTTTTGCTTGGAGCGTCTTGTATTATATGAGTCTTTTCTTGTTTTACTTTTTATTTTGTGTCATCTATCCTTGCTGGACACACCTATTTGAGGGAGCCAAAATTATTCTATGACTTGTTAGAATTGCTCTCTATGCTTCACTTAAATCTTTATGAGTTATGGAATTGCTCTAGTGCTTCACTTATATCTTTTTGCGCACAGTGTGCTTTAGTATTTTTGAAGAAATGCTCTCATGCTTGACTTATATTTGTTTGAGAGTTAGTAATATTTTTTAGAAATTCTCTCTTGCTTCACTTAAATTATTTTAAGAGAATAATTTTTTTATGCTCATGTTCTTCACTTAGATTTGTTTGAGCTATCAATAGCAACATATGAAATTAGTCCCAAAGTGATACATATTCAAGAGGGATATAATAAAAACTTTCATGAAGATCATTGGACAAAATAAACTTGATTCTTTGTAATAGTTTTGCGATATGATGATAGTGATATGTGAGTCATGCTAATGAGTAATTATGTTTTAGTAAGAATATCGGTGTTAAGGTTTATGATTCCCTATGCAAGCATGAAAGTCAATAGTTATGCAATGAAGTTACATCCTACTTGTGGTGCATTATTCAGTGTTAGTTATGCTTAATGCTCGCTTATGAGAATTTTATTTTCTTGGTTGGATGCTTCTCAATCTTTTGCTAGCCTTCACTTGCACTAAGTATGATCACTACTTGTGCATCCAAAATCCTTAAACCAGTTTTGCCATATGAGTCCACTATACCTACCTATATGCGGTATTCTTTTGCTGTTCTAAGAAATTTGTATGTGCCATCTCTAATTTTCAAAATAAATTTCCTTTTTGTGTGCTCGTACCGCTCATGAAACGGTAGGGCACTACAGGAATCAGGAACTTTGCCGTCTGCCATGGCTGACGGCAAAGGCATGCCTGGCAGACGGCAACACATCCGGCTGAAAAGACTACGGCAAAGGGCTCTTTGCCGTCTGCTGGCGGACGGCGAAGATGCAAAGGCCTTTGCCATCTGCCAGCTGACGGCAAAGGGCCTGGACAGCACACGTGCCAGCTTAGGTCCGTTAAGGGGTTAACGGCGTGCTTTGCCGTCCGCTGGCAGACGACAAAGACCTTTGCATCTTTGCTGTCTGCCAGCAGACGACAAAGTGCCCAAATAGGCCAGCCCCCAGGTGCCCCAGGTAGCTGACATGTGTCCTGCTATGCCGTCCGCTGGCAGACGGCAAAGATGCAAAGGTCTTTGCCGTCTGCCAGCAGACGGCAAAGCAACCATATAGGCCAGCCCATTGCCCCCAGGTTGCACAGGTAGCTGCCACGTGGCAGCTTTGCCGTCTGTTGGCTGATGGCAAAGCTCTTTGTCGTCTGCCAGCAGACGGCAAAGAGCTTGTATAGCCCCTGTTTTTTCTTAAATTCATTCAATTTCATAGAATTTCACAGATATATATACATACACATTTGAAGATATATATACACAAGCATACCAACACATATCCAACAACATATCCAACAACAAGTTTGCAACAACACATATCCAACAACATATCCAACAACAAGTTTGCAACAACACATATCCAACAACAAGTTTCCAACACATATCCAACAACAAGTTTCCTCCAACAAAGTTCATCATACAAAATCAAAACAAAAAGAAGCACAAGGAGAAGAGTAGACTCCATGAACGCAAGCTCCTCATCTAAAGCAAATCTACAAATTGGGAAAGAAGAAAGTTAGAAGAAGAAGAAGAAGAAGACTAGCTAGAAGAAGAAGAAAAAAAAGAAGAAGAAGAAGAAGAAAAAGAAGAAGAAGAAGAAGAATTTTTCTTCTCTTTCTTTTTCTCCTCTCCTCTTATTTATCTTCTTCTTCTTCTAACTAAGGTAGGTAAAAATGCCATTTTTTAGCTAAGCTAGGTAAAAATGCTAAGTGTAGGTCATTTTAGAGCTAAGCTAGGTAAATAGGTCATTTTGGAGCTTAGTAAGGTTATTTTGTCATTTTGGAGGAAAATAAGCTAAGTCTATGTCATTTTGGAGCTAAACCAAGGTTATCATGCCATTTTTTATCTAAGTATGTCATAAATGAACTGAAGAAGCTATGTATAGGTCATTTTTGAGCTAACCTAGGTAGTTATGCCATTTTCGAGCTAACTAAGCATATTTTGTCATTTTGGAGGAAAAAATGCTAAGTATAGGTCATTTTATAGCTATCCTTGGTAAAGTATGTCAGTTTGGAGCTAAGTAAGGTTATTATGTCATTTTCGAGGAAAATAAGCTAAGTATAGGTCATTTTGGAGCTAAACCTAGGTTATTATGCCATTTTTTACCCGAGTGAGCTAATTATGTCATAAATGAACTAGCTAAGCTAAGTATAGATCATTATTGAGCTATCCTAGGTAGTTATGCCATTTTTTAGCAACTAAGCATATCAAGTCATTTTGGAGGAAAAAATGCTAAGTATAGGTCATTTTATAGCTATCCTAGGTAAAATATGTCATTTTGGAGCTAAGTAAGGTTATTATGTCATTTTCGAGGAAAATAAGCTAAGTATAGGTCATTTTGGAGCTAAGTAGGTCATTTCTTAAGCTAAGTATGCATTTGTTAAGAAAATACTTGGGAAAACTTACCATCATCACGGAGGTGAAGGACCGGTCGGGTTTGCGCCAGTGCCAGACGAAGAAGGATCGGTCGGTGTTGCGCCAGTGCGAGACGGAGAAGGATCGGTCGATGCTTGTCGGGAGGCATGCTGCACCAAAGATCATTTGCAATGTCTCGTTAGCATGATGCAACTGAAATGTGAATACTAGTAACTAATGACCGTTCAAATAAAACTCACCGTGTCCGCTATACCAATCTGGGGCATCGGGTGCCCCGAGCCCAGCCCACCACGGCCTCTTTCTCCCTCCTCTCCTCTCTCTCTTTGTCGCCGTGTCGCCCCGCCCGTGGACGCGCCGGCGCTGCTCCGGCCTTTCGTCGACACGCCGACTCCACCGACACCGCGAGGGGATAAGGCCGAGCTGGTGCTTCCCCCTGGCCTCCCCATTCATTCCCTCTCCCTCTCCGTCGCTCTCCCCCTCGTTCTCCATCGTCACCGAACGCCACCACCGCCGTGCCTCCATCGCTCTCGTGGCCACAGCCACCACCTCGCTCTGCCGTCATGCCGAGGAGCTCCGCCTTCGACTTCTCCATCGACCGGTGGCCGCAGCTGGAGCTTGGAGGCACCGCAGCGCTGGAATTCCTCCATCCCCATCTCCGATCGCCGCCGCCTCCTTCGTCTCCAGCGCCACCTCTGCAGCTCCTAAACCGTCACGGGCCTACATGTGAGCCGCGTGATGAGCTCCTCCGCCTCCTGCTCCTCCTCGTTACCCCCCTAGCGCACCGTAGCTAGCTCGCCTGCATACCGAGCTCCGCCGTCCGCCATTGTCGCTGTTGCACTCGCCTCCAAGCTCTTCTGCTCGGGCCAGTAGCTCCGACGAGCTCCTGGAGCGCCTTAGACCCCGCCTAGCCTCTTCTTTTGCTCGAACGAGCGCCGTAGCTCCGATTTCCAGCTCCGGCCAAACGCGCCGCCCGCCGCCGTCGATGTAGTGCTCAACTCCGGCCGAGTTAGACCGCGGGACCGGCGTAGATCGATGCGGCGTCGAGTCCTCGTTCGAATGCATCAAATCGCGTGCGTTTTGGTGCTGGGTAGCGCGATTCCGACGCGCTCCGGCGAGCCCCACCGCGATTTTGGTCGCCGGAGATGCCTCCGGCGCCGACACCGACGTGGCGCAGAGGGCCCCGCCCCTGGGTCGCTGACCAGTGGGTCCGGGTGGCCCCGTTGAGTGGGTTGACCCAGTCAACGTGCTGACTGGGCAACCCAGCCACTGACATGTGGGCCCCCCCGGTTAATTAGATAATAAATGATTTTATAAATAAAATAATTAATTTAGTCTAATGTCTCACTGACAGGCTGGGCCCACATCCCTAATTAACCCTGCTAGATGATTTAATCCACTGTTAAGTCAACAGAGGCTGACATGTGGGTCCCACAGGACAGGTTTGACCCTGGTCAGCCGACCTGTTCACTGCTGACATCACTCCTACGCAATGCTGACGTCATATTTCCTTTTATGTTAATAAAAATAATTTCAGAAAATAGCTTAAACTTTGAAAATTCATAATAAATAAACCGTAGCTCAGATCAAAAAACTTTGTACATGAAAGTTGTTCAGAACGATGAGACGAATTTGATCGTGTCATCTGTTTCTATGTCAGAACCCCCTACGTAGGAGAACCCATAACTTTTAGCCCGATTCTGGTATATGAAGAGTGCATATTCACCGGTTAATAAATCCAACTTAAATCCAAAAATAACTAAAAGGACTTAGACAAATCTTTAGGCAACCCTGCACTGCATCTTAGGCATAGCATGCTCTGTGTTGCAATATTGCTGTGTATTTATTTGTTTCCTCCCCCTCTTCTCTCTCGGTAGACCCCGACACCGACGTAGTCCCGGAGGCCGACGCAGCTCCGGAGGTCGACTACGCCCCTGACGACCAGTCCCTTGCCGCAGAGCTTCCAGGCAAGCACCCCCCTTTTGAGCATTCCGATATCGCCCACTCTCTTCTCTCTTATGCTTGCATTAGAAGTTACTGCTGCTGCTGTTATCCTATTTCTGCTGCATAGCCTGTTTATTGTAACCTGCTATTGTTACCTACCTGCTTATCCTAAACTGTTTAGTATAGGTTGAAGTAGAGACCCAGCAGAGACCCCACTTTATCCCGACTGCCCCGCTGGATTATCAGAAGACCCGATCAACGGCATCGAAGACCAGGCCCGGCACCGCACATCACTTTCCCCTTAGTTGCCTGACACTACTGGGTTACTATCAAGTGCCGAGGGTGATACCTCGTCAGCACCTCTGATGATAACCTTGTAGGTTAGTTAATCGGTCGTGGTCAGCGAGGGTTATTCCTCCTACACCACCCCCGATAACGACACCGTCGCGCAACTCCTCAAGAGTGGACCTCGAGAGTGATTCCTCCTTCGTTCACCTTGATGTTTACGTCAGGTGGGAATCCTACGAGGGTGATGCCTCGGATTCCTTCTTGATATGGTAACCACATGGATGCCTTTACATTACTGTTGATACTGATTAAACTAGCTAAAGACGGGTCGGCCCTGAGGGATACCCGCGCGAGCATATTTGCGTAGTGATGTGGAGACGGGTTGACCTGGAGGTTGCCCGAGAGATGAATACGAGGCGTGGCCGGGCATTCTTAGCCCTTGCCGCAAGTCCTCAAGACAGGGCGACGGGGTCACATCTTTCGTGAGTCTCTGCTCGTTACCGCACTACCAACACAATAACGGTTTGGATATTTGATCCGAGGGGCCTCTGGCCTAATAGCACTAACCATCACGTGGGCATAGTATGGGCGTTCTGCGTCGTATACTTCAGTCGAAGCTTAATAGACGTCAGCAACTGAGCGGCACACGCTGGGTTGGACTGGTAACGCAACCGCGCTTGTATTAAGGGGTTGCTAGGTCTACTCACTGGCGGTGTACGCAACGTGCAGGAGCGTCCGGGGCGATGGCCCAAGACCCCTGGGGGCATAGGTTAGTCCGGCGTGCTGACCTCTCTGTTAAGTATTTGGTCGGGTTGCGGCATATCATTTGGCCGAGGCCGGGCATGACCCAGAAAAGTGTGTCCGGCCGGAGTTAAGCGAGCGTGGTGGGTAAGTTGGTGCACCCCTGCAGGGAAGAAACAATCTATCGATAGCCTGTCCTACGGTAACGGACACTCGGAGTTGTATCCCGATCGGTACAACTAGAACTGGTGACTTGAGATGAAATGGATAGTATGGCTCTGGGATTACTTTCTCGCAGGGAGTCGAGGAAGAATCTCTGGGCGAGGTTGATGATACTACTGTTACCTTACATTATGTTATTCTGCACTCTTCTAATGCTGCAAGACCGATGAAGATACTGAAGATGCTAGTCTTCGATAGGACTAGGCTTTCCTCTCTATTCTGGCATTTCTACAGCCCAGTCCACATATACAGCCCTCCTTTGAAAATGTTGCATATGTAGTGTAGATCCTTACTTGCTGAGTACTTCGGATGAGTACTCATGTTTGCTTTGCTTTCTTTTTCTTCCCATATCCTTTTGACGCATACAGATGGCGGAGCCCCTGAGACCGCCGACCCTGTTGACGACTACGGCTACTACTACTACCCTCCCGGCGAGTACTACTACGAGGAGCCGACCGACGACCAGGAGTAGGTTCAGAGGGTCCTAGGCAGGAGGCCTACGCCTTTCGATCGTAGTATTTTATTTTGCCCCGCCTTTCTAAAGGCCTATCTGTAACTCTGTTATATCTGTACCCAGATATCTGATGCTTCCGCTGACATTTGTATGCCATCGAGCTATGTATTCGAGCCCTCGAGGCCCTGGCTTGTAATATAAAGCTTGTATGACTTTATTTATGTTTTAGAGTTGTGTTGTGTTATCTTCAAGTGAGTCCTTAGGCTTGATCGTGTGCATTTGCGTGTATGATTAGTGCACGATTAAGCCGGGGTCATCACAGAGATGCATAGCTACAAGAGGGGAGAGTGTGTCTACGTACCCTCGTAGACCGTTAAGCGGAATCGTTTATCACGCAGTTGATGCAGTCGTACTCTTCGCGATCCGATCACGATCCAACCGATCTAGTGCCGAACGGACGGCACCTCCGAGTTTAGCACACGTGCGGCTTGATAAAGTCTCCTCCTTCTTGATCCAGCAAGCGAGAGAGGAGAAGTAGATGGGATCACAACCAACACGATGGCGTGGTGGTGATGGTGGTGGTGGATTACTGACAACGCTTCGCTAAGCGTCGCCGGGACGAGGCGGTGGAACTACGGAGTAACGGGAGAGAGAGGGGCGCCAAGGGCTTGGTGTACCCTCTTGGGGCACCCCCTCCCCTCTATATATAGGTGGAGGAGCGTGGTAAACAGCCCCTCCAAGCCCTAGGGCGCAGCTAAGTTGGAGAGGACTTGGACTCCAAGTCCAATCCTATTCCTACTAGGACACTCCTTCCTTTTTTTTGCATTCCCTAGCCACATGGGCTTTTGAGGACTTGGTGCGCCTAGCCCAATAAGGCCAGGGCGCCTCCCTGCAGCCCATGCTAGCCCTTGGGTCATGGTGGACCCACTTGTGGACTTCTGGACCCCTCCGGAATCCTCCAGAACCTTCTGGAAGCTTCCCGGTACAATACCAAAAAAACTGCACCTTTTTTCGGAACCCAAAATATGACTTCCCATATATAAATCTTTACCTCTCGACCATTCCGAGACTCCTCGTGATGTCCGGGGTCTCATCCGGGACTCCGAACAACATTTGGTTACCACTCATCAAATATCCCAATACTACTCTAGCGTCAACGAATGTTAAGTGTGCGACCCTGCGGGTTCAGGAATTATGTAGTCATGACCGAAACACCTTTCTGGTCAATAACCAATAGCGGGACCTGGATGCCCATATTGATTCCTACATATTCCATGAAGATCTTTTATCGGTTGAACCTTTATGACAACATACGTAATTCCCTTTGTCTGTCGGTATGTTACTTGCCCGAGATTCGATCGTCGGTATCTCTATACCTAGTTCAATCTCATTACCAGCAAGTCTCTTTACTCGTTTCGTAATACATCATGTTGCAACTAACTCCTTAGTCACTTTGCTTGCAAGCTTCTTGTGATGTGTATTACCGAGAGGGCCCAGAGATACCTCTCCGATACATGGAGTGACAGATCCCAATCTCGATTCACGCCAACTCAACAGACACCTTCGGAGATACCTGTAGAGCATCTTTATGATCACCCAGTTACGTTGTGACGTTTGATAGCACACAAGGTATTCCTCCGGTATCCGGGAGTTCCATGATCTCATGGTCGAAGGAATATGTATTTTACATTAAGAAAGCAGTAGCAATAAACTGAACGATCATATGCTAAGCTAGCGGATGGGTCTTGTCCATCACATCATTCTCCTAACGATGTGATCCCGTTATCAAATGACAACTCATGTCTATGGTTAGGAAACCTTAACCAACCTTTGATCAACGAGCTAGTCTAGTAGAGGCTCACTAGGGACACGGTATTTGTTTATGTATCCACACATGTATTTAAGTTTAAGGTCAATACAATTCTAGCATGAATAATAAACCTTTATCATGATTAAGGAAATATAATAATAACCATTTTATTATAGCCTCTAGGGCATATTTCCATCAGATACTGCTTTGGATGCATGCCGTCTTTTTCGTTCACATGTTGCTGGTCCTCCCATGCCTCCGGTGTATCTTTTGCCTTCCCATACACGCCCAAGAAGCCTAGCAGGTTCACGCAAACATTCTTCGTCACATGCATCACGTCGATTGCAGAGCGGACCTCTAGGTCTTTCCAATAGGGTAGGTCCCAAAATATAGATTTCTTCTTCCACATGGGTGCATGTCCCTCAGCGTCATTCGGAACAGATTGTCCGCCAGGACCCTTTCCAAAGATTACTTGTAAATCCTTGACCATATCAAGTATATCAGCACCAGCACGGAGGACGGGCTTCTTCTAGTGATCTGCCTCACCTTTGAAATGCTTGCCTTTCTTTCTTAAGGCATGCTTGGTCAGAAGAAATCAACGATGTCCCAAGTACACATTCTTCTTGCATTTGTCCAAATATATACTTTCAGTCTCATCTAAACAGTGCGTGCATGCGTTGTATCCCTTGTTTGTCTGTCCTGAAAGGTTACTAAGAGCAGGCCAATCATTGATGGTTACAAAGAGCAACGCTCGCAGGTCAAATTCCTGCTGTTTGTGCTCATCCCACACACGTAGACCTTTTTTATTCCACAGCTGTAAAAGTTCTTCAACTAATGGCCTTAGGTACACATCAATGTCGTTGCCGGGTTGCTTAGGGCCTTGGATGAGCACTGGCATCATAATGAACTTTCGCTTCATGCACAACCAAGGAGGAAGGTTATAGATACATAGAGTCATGTGCCAGGTGCTATGTTTGCTACTCTGCTCCCCAAATGGATTATTAATGCCATCTGCACTTAAACCAAACCATACGTTCCTTGCATCATCTGCAAAGTCCCGCCACTTTCTCTCGATTTTTCTCCACTGCGACCCGTCAGCGGGTACCCTCAACTTCCCGTCTTTCTTACGGTCTTTTTGTGCCATCGCAACAACTTGGCATGCTCTTTGTTCCTGAACAGACGTTTCAACTGTGGTATTATAGGAGCATACCACATCACCTTGGCAGGAACCCTCTTCCTGGGGCGCTCGCCCTCAACATCACCAGGGTCATCTCGTCTGATCTTATACCGCAATGCACCGCATACCGGGCATGCGCTCAAATTCTCGTACTCACCGCGATAGAGGATGCAGTCATTAGGGCATGCATGTATCTTCTGCACCTCCAATCCTAGAGGGTAGGGAACCTTCTTTGCTTCGTAAGTACTGTCAGGCAATTCGTTATTCTTCGGAAGCTTCTTCTTCACTATTTTCAGTAGCTTCCCAAATCCATTGTCAGATACACCATTCTCTGCCTTCCATTGCAGCAATTCCAGTGCAGTACCCAGCTTTGTGTTGCCATCTTCGCAATTTGGGTACAACCCTTTTTTGTGATCCTCTAACATGTGATCGAACTTTAACTTCTCCCTTTAACTTTGGCATTGTCTCTGTGCATCAACAATGACCCGGCGAAGAACATCATCGGGCACATCGTCTGGTTCCTCTTGATCTTCAGCTTCCCCCGTTGCAGTATCACCGTATTCAGGGGGATAGTTGTCATCATCCTCTTCTTCTTCGTTGTCTTCCATCATAACCCCTCTTTCTCCGTGCTTGGTCCAAACATTGTAGTGTGGCATGAAACCCTTCTCAAGCAGGTGGATGTGAAGAGTTTTCAAGGAAGAGTGATCCTTCGTATTCCCACAGACAGTACATGGACAATACATAAAACCATTCTGCTTGGTTGCCTCAGCCACATCGATAAAAATATGCAGGCCCGTAATGTACTCGGAGGTGCGTCGGTCACCGTACATCCATTGCCGGTTCATCTGCGTGCATTACATAATTAAGTGTATCAAAAACAATTACAGACAATAAAAAAAGTAAGAAAATTATACACGTATCTATCTAAATCATACAAGTAAGAATGTTTTCTTTTACAAAGAAGATAAGAACAAGAGGCTCACCACACGGTGGTGCCGGTGACGAGATCGGCGCGGGCGATCGACGACGGTGAGGACGGGGACAGGACGGACCGCCAAACCTAGACAAATCTTGGGGAAAATGGAGTTTGGAGGTCGAGCTTGGAGAGGAGAAAGCTTAAGTGTGGCTCGGGCATTTCATCGAACACCTCATGTGCATAGGAGGTGAGAGCAGAGCAGCACACACCTCCCACACGCCGGCCGGCCAAAAAACAGAGGAGTGAGCGGGCAGGGGTGAGCATATATATAGGCATCTCTTTAGTCCCGGTTTGTGGCTAGAATCAGGACAGAAGACTGACCTTTAGTCCTAGTTCCAGCCGCCAACCGGGACTAAAGGGGCTGCGCCAGGAGCGAGGACCTTTAGTCCCCGTTCGTGTCTGGAACCGGGACTAAAGGGGTCAGACGAACCGGGACTGGTGCCTGCCGAAGCACGGCCGGCGTCCTGGCCTCACGAACTGGGACTGATGCACCCATTAGTCCCGGTTCGTAACACGACCGGGACTAATGCACTTATCTGGCCTGGACCAAAACCTTGTTTTCTACTAGTATGACTCCTCCCCCCTCACAATCCGCAGTACCGAGTAATCTCCTCCCCGCACAAGGCCCAATGCCTTTGACAAAAATGTGCGGGAAATGCGTCGACCCCTAGGGACTTGGTAGGAAACATCGGAAACAGAGCGGTTTTAACCTCCTCGGCTGAATATGGACGGCACAAAACTTCATTCATCACCGCGTCCACATTGTGCACCCCCTCGGATGTATAGAGATTCTTGTAGAACTCTGTTACCATCCACATCAGTTCTCCCATATCATCTGTCATCACACCAAGAGAATTAAGAAGAGATTTAATCATATTCTTTTTCCTGCGGATGCTAGCACGGAGATGGAAAAATCATGTGTTCTTGTCACCCACGGCCAGCCAATAGATCCTCGAATGCTGCCTCCACATAAGCACTTCCCAATGGTAAAGTTCAACAAGCCTCTCGTTAACTTTTAACTCAGCATGAGTCGGACCTATACGCATTCGGGCTTGCTAAAACTCAGTCGACTGAGATTTAACCAAGTCTCAGTCGACCTTGCAACATTTTGTCCCAACGTTTGCAACTTTTTTTTCCTATCAGTTGCAGCATCCGTCTTGTTGGTTGTAGCATGTTGTCGCTCATCGATTGTAGCACATCGTTTCACCGGTTGTAACATCTATCATTGACGGTTGTAGCATTTTAGTCACACTGGTTGCATCATCAGTTGTCGTTGTTTGCAAAACCGTCGCAACATTTTTCATCATCGTTTGTAGCATCTAGCCGTGCCGCTTGCAGCAAAACAACTACACTGACGTCACTCGACCGAGACTTCGTTAATCTCAGTCGACTGAGTTCTAGACAAACCCATACGCATTGGATCATTGTCCAACCTTTCTAGTTCCAGCTGGAGTGTCTTGATCTCCTTCCGGACCGAACCAAATGTCTGTCTGCTCCAGCGGGTCAAATCTCTGGATAAGTTTTCATGTTTGCAACGCAGATCCTCCAGTTTTGATACTGCTTGGGTCGCGCTCCACTGGCCCTGTATGGTTTCGGTCCAACTATCATGGCCTTCCAACAAATATGATCAGGAGTCATCATAATATGTGTGCTAAGTTCAAGAAGTATCGGCCCATGCTCAAAGGTAGCTGCTGTCAAGTGGGTAGCTATGCTGTTGGGAAAGAATCCTTTTATGGTACATCTAAATAATACGGGAATTGATTTGAATCAGCCGGATGTAAACAGCTTGGTGCCAGCCGCGTTCCACGGTTGCCACGTGTTTCAGTGGGGCCTGCGCACCACAACTCCCTCCGAAACCTTATTCCAACCGACGAAGCGCTCACCACAACTCTTATTAATACACCGTGCGATTGACCACGGTCTATCTCTTTTTCCTCAATCGATCAATTGAGTTAGCTTGAGACAGCCGTTTTGTAGAGGCGCCAGTTGCAAGGACGGCGGGATGGGGGCGCGATGCTGGCTGCCTGGCACAGGCGCTACAAGGTCCCGGGTTCGCCACTCGCGGCAGCTCTCACCAGTGTTGCAACTGCAGAACCTCGCCAGGGTGCTGCAACTAATGGTCGGTGTTGTAACTGCTGGTCTTAGCAGCCATGTGTTACTCCCAATCTAGCGTTGGCCGATGTCTCGCTGCATGCCGCTGGCAGTGTTGCAAAAAGTGTAGTCACAATGGCCGTCGTGCTGCAACCGCAGAGATCGCTGGTGCCGTAATCGCGACTGGTGCTGCAACCGCAGAGCTAGCCGATGCTGCAGGCCTGCAACACACAGCTCGCCGACACTGCAGCCGCGGTCCGTGCTGCAACCCGATGGGGGAGGCTGAGACGATGCTTCGACAACCATGATAATGGTTCAATGGACATGGCGATGAGGCGTGCTACGACGGCATGGACGCTTCAATGGCCACGGCTACCAGGAGTACTTTGTTCGTGTTGATGGTCATGGCGATGCTTCGACAACGACGCTAATGGTTTGAGCGTGCTACGACGGCATCGACGACCGTGGCGATGCTTCGACGCCCGCGGTGATGGTTTGACAGACATGGCGACAATGCATGCGATGACATCATCGACGGCCGTGGCGATGTTGCAAAACATCATTCAATGGCCACGGCGCTTACGCGTACTTTTGATGGTGTCGACTGCTAGCTATGGCGATGGTTCGTTGGACGCGGCGATGAGGCATGCTATGAAGGCACCGGCGGCTGTGGAGATGCTTCAACGACCACGACGATGGTTCGATGGACGTGCCGCTGAGGTATGCTACAACGACATCAATGGTCGTGGCGATGCCGCAAGGCATGTTTCAATGGTCGCGGCGCTGAGGCATACTTTTATGGTGTCGATGGCTATGGCGATGCTTCGACGATGGTTCAATGGACACGGCGATGAGGCATGCTACAATGGCATCGATGGTCGTGGTGATGCTGTAAGGCATGCTTCAATGCCGCAGCGACGCCTCGTACTTTGATGGTGTCGACGGCCATGGCGATGGTTTGATGGACGCGGCTACGAGGCATGCTATGAAGCCACCGGCGGCTGTAGAGATTCTTCAACGACCACAACGAAGGTTCGATGGACGCGGAGGCGTGCTACAACGGCATCAATGCTCGTGGCGATGCCGAAAAGCATGCAGCAATGGCTGTGGCGCTGAGGCGTACTTTGATGGTGTCGACTGCCATGCCGATGCTTCGACGACCAAGACGATGGTTCAATGGACACGGCGACGAGGCATGCTACAATGGCATCGATGGTCATGGCGATGCTGCAAGCCATGCTTCAATGGCCGGAGGGGCATACTTTGATGGTGTCGACCGCCATGGTGATGTCGTGAGGCGTCTTTCAGTGGCCGCGGGGATGCTTCAACGACCACAATGATGGTTCGATGGACATGGTGACCAGGCATGCTACAATGGCATCGATGGCTGTGGTGATGCTTCGATAACCATGGCGATGCTTGGACGGACACGGCGACGAGACATGCTACGACATCAACGATGACCGTGGCAATGCTGCAAGGCATGCTTCAACGGCCGTTAGATGGCGAGGCTTACTTCAATAGTGCTGATGGCTGCGGCGATGTTTTGACGACGTAGACGGGCAGGGATGCTGCGAGGCATGCCGCAGCTGTGAGGCGTGCTAGACGTTGCCGCTGATGCTACTCCAAGCAGTGCATGAGTGTCGCTACTGCATTGACGTGCACTGTGGACGAGCGGCGTGTTAGAAGGAGAATTAGCGGCCCATATAAGACGCATCAGACGGCACAACAGGCGGATGTTCTTTGAACCGCTACAGGCGGATGGCACCTAGCGTCCGCCAAATAATATGAGCCGTTTATTTTCAGTTATTCAATGGACTATACCCTTCAATACTACTAGACCAAATCAACAGTATATTTGTTCAAGGGGTAAAATTGGAACACACAAAATAAATACCAAGAGTATACTTGCAAACCGTGAAACCGCTGTATTTTCTTCTCCTGACTAGACGCGATCCATCCATTCTGAGATTGTTGGTGCAGGCCTGATCTGGCCGAGTACTTTCCGACGAACATGACATGCAGATGATTGTACGTAGAAATTTATCGCGGCCAGTACTTTTGAAAAGGAAATCAACATGAAGCTAGCCAAGCTAGCCTCCAAGATTGATCTATCATGTCCAGATTTTGATCTTAACGGGAATTTTCACCTTCCACAGATGTCTAAATGATCTATCTAGTCCACATGGGATCATATAGAGATTCCACAGATAAATTGCTATTTTTAGTCCATTTCCATGAATTTTTGTATCTGTCGATCGGTCTCTGGTGATGGCTGGCGCCGATCTATGACGAGATTTCACTTATTTGGTCGGCGCCATCACCATCGTCGTCGTGGTCACCCGGGCTGAGGGAGACCATCTGGAGCGCGGAGCAGCCGGTGGCGAAGGCCTCCTTGCGCACAAGGAAGTACTCTGGCCACGTGACGGTGCGGTAGGCGGGCTTGCCGCCGCCCACGGCTTCCCTGAGGGGTGCTACCTTGGCGTCGGCGGGCGGGCCGAGATGGTAGGCCACGGACACCCGGGTGCTGTCGCGGTTGACGACGGCGCGGTGGTATGTGCTGCGGAAGCGGCCGTTGGTGAGGATCTGGAAGAGGTCACCGATGTTGACGATGAGTGCCCCGGGTGGCACCCCAACCCACCTGTCTGGCCCGCGCCGGAACAGCTGCATCCCAGAAACGTGGCTCTGCATCACGAACGTGAAGAACCCCGAGTCCGTGTGCGTCGCCAGGCCCAGCGCTCGCTTCGGGTCAGGGCACTTGGGGTACCTGCATGCGTTGCAAAGTGTAGTTTAGACTACAGTACACGACACGTAGTGTTAGATTGCACGTTGTGGCTGCTACACGGCATGTAAGGGTGCTGCCACTTTTACTACGTACCAGTTCAAGTTGAGGTGTATTTTAGACTGCAGTACACGACACGTAGTGTTAGATTGCACGTTGTGGCTGCTACATAAGGGTGTTGCCACCTCACGTCAAAAACAAAAAAAGGGTGTTGCCACTTGTACTACGTACCAGTTGAGGTGCATGGTCACGGTCTCGGACATGGTCTCCACGATCTCGCGCTCCGCCTCGACGCCGGCGAGCCCGAGCGCTGCGAGGAACAGCACCGTCAGCTTGTCAGCCACCGCTCGCATCTGCCTGTGGAACTCCTCCATCACGTCACTGCACATCATACGATCAACACAAGTTACACAACAATATAAGTACAGTAGTAGTAAAAAGTTTTGTCGAGCGTCCGATGTATGAACGCATGCCAGAAGTGGCGGTAGTCCTCGCCGGCGTCGGGCCAGATCTTGCGGAGCTCGGCTCGGAGGTTGGCCGGGGACAAGGTGTAGCCCTCAGACCACGTGGTCTTGGAGAAGTAGGAGGCGATGGGTGGCAGTCCATAGCCGTGGGACTGGCCGTCCTGCCGCGCGGCGCGCATCTTCTCCGACGCCGGCAACGCGAACATGCCAGCGATTCCGGCCTCAACGCGCGCGAGCAGCTCGCTCGGAATGCCGTGGCCCTCGAGCAGGAACGCTCCCGAGTGCTCTGACGCACGCGCCACCGCCTCGGCGGCGCGCGGGTCTCGCATGTTCACCACAGGCACGGCGTCCTCCCCGGCACCGACGCCGCCGTCCACCACCGGGTGCTCGTACAGCCCCTCCCACGCGTGCGTTTCCGGCACCTGCCGGGCCGCCCCAAAGTCGAAGTAATGGTTGTGCGGGTCCTTGCTCAGCTGCGATGGTGCCAACATGGCGAGCGATGCGGGACCACAACAATCACTAGAGTAGGAGTAGTAAGCGTGGAAATGGACGGAGGGTGTGAGGAGGGAAGCACAAGGGTTGTGGGTATATATGGGGGGAAAGAGAGGTCTTGCAGCGTAGAGGTAGAACTATACAAAGATAGACGCAAATCCACGTGTAAAGATTCTTTTCACGTAGGAGTAATCTGTACTAAAAAGATAGACACAAAACTCACGTGTAAAGCCTTGGATCGATGCACCGATCAACAGCTGTGTCCAATTAATAGGTATAAAGGTACTCCTTAAAACACGTCTAAAGACAGAAACAAAATGTTAAGATTTTTTGTATCATTGCACATATATATACTTTTTTTTGAGGATGCACATATATATACTTTTTATCATGTAAATAAATACTATGAAAGGTGGATAAAAAAGATTTGTTTTATTAAACACCCTTCGGATAAACATCAATATTTCTTTTTTCAAAATACAAACATAAATATTAATTAAGACATTTCCACATTGAATTGCAATACTGAAAATAGACGCGCTATACCAGATGGGCCATTCGAAAGGAGTCCTCCTATTTAGCGACCTGCGCGGGGATCTACTACCCGTCATGCCGGAGAATGCTGGGGATCGTCGGAACGGAGCTTGGGACAGAGTGGAGTGGCTAAGCTTTGGTCCGGGATGCGGATGGGGATGAATATATGTGGGCTTAGCGTGGGCCAGCGTCGGCATGTTTGGGCGTCCGTATATCCACCTCAGATATGGGTTGGATATAAGGGATGCCGGTCAGCTCAAACGTATAGGGGTATGACTTGGTCAAGATTTTGTGATTAGTCACTGACTGACAAATCGCCTGGGCGTATAAGGAGCATTTGAGTAGTCCGGCTGTAGATGCTCTAACCTGGTTCCCGCTGCCAAGTGACAACTAGGACTTGACACAGAAATTTTCAACACCTTCATGCACTCAGCCTCAAATCATGACTTTACCTCTTAACAGGAACGGAGCCAGGAAATTTAGCTATTGGGTTCACTCACTGACTTATTGTGAGAATTTGATATAAATTGTTGACGTGTAAAGTCTAATTTTACACAAGCTTATAACAAGAGTATGTGATATCACTTATCACATACAGTGTGACGGTAAAAACTGAAGATTATTGTACATACGTGTTGACTGAAATACTAGCAAGCAAATGACAAGTTAGTTTGAAAATTTTAGAATAAAGACTAGCAAGCAAATGAAGCATGTTAAGACACTCGCATATTAGAGTGCCCCATTTCAATTTTTCATCATCTTAAAAAGATTAAACAAAACATTAATACCAATGGTAGAAAATATAGTTTTTTCCACATAGAAAAATAAATAATCACTCATGAACCGATTACCAATTTGGTTACTCAACTTTTTCTCTTCAAAGATGTTATGCCAATTCGCAATAGCTTTAGAAGGTGATAGACCAAAGGAAAAGTAAAATGCTTATCGATCAAACCGTTCTGGATTAAATTTTCATAAAACATTGCCAATGGCCCTTTGTGGATAATCAAAATTAGGCAGTGGTCTATGAGGTTACCTGATGTAACACCCCCAGTGGTTAGCCACAGTAATCCCCCTTTTGATAATGCCATGTCATCATGATCAACAGTGCTTAAACATCATTTGGATCATATCTCTTTTCAAATTCAAATTCAAATAGAAATTCAAACTGAAATTGCAAATAAAAGTTGTTCAAATCCAGAAACTAAAATGTTCATAATATTGTAAATATTCCAGACACAATTTTAAAATTATAACCACATTCACTAAATTAATTAATTGACTCTAACAGCAACAAAACAGAGATAATTAATCCATATTCATTTATTTAAAATCCAAATAAAATTCATTTGCCTCCATACCTTTTTATAACAGTGAATAAAATTGCACTATAAATATGTGACTAGTTCACCTATTTTACAAAAGTCTATTTGGGGCTAAACAATTTGCAAAACAGGAACTAAAAAGAAAACAGAAAAAGAAAAAGAAAGAAAAGGAGAAAGAGGCCCACTGTGGCTGGGCTCTAGTCACCCGCGCGGCCCAGCCCACTCCCCTCGCTCGTCCCCTACCTCCCCTGTTCACCGCGCGCCGCTGTCGCCCGCACCGCACGCGGCGCCGCTCCCCCCCCCCCCCCTCTCTCTGATCGACACCGCGCGACCCCGCGCCTTCCATGGAGGGATAAGGACCACCCCGCCTCCCCTGGCCTCTCCCTCGCCACTCTCTCGCTCTCCCTCTTCCATTTCGCGCAGCCACCCGAGAGCTCACCGCCGCTGACGCTCGATCCCACGGCCACCGTGCCCCGATCAACGCTCCGCCATAACCGCCGGGTTCCCCGTCCCCGAGTACGTCGCCTAACGGCGCACATTGGAGCTCGGCGCCGCTACATCGTCCTCCTCGACCTCGTCGTCCCCGCGCGGTCATCCTCGTCTCCGGCTCTGATTCACCGCCGTCGCCCTTCCCCGAGCTCACTTTCGCACAACTACGGGACCCCTGTGAGCTGCCGCACCTCTCCCCACTCTCCCCTGCGCGTTATCGTCGCCGTAGCTCACCGTATTGGAGGTGCCCGACTGCTCTGCCGCTCGCTCTCGTCGCCGGTCGCCGGCGTAGCCACAGTGACCCTTGGGTCCCGTGCGTGCCACCGTCACGCTCGTCGCGTCGCGTAGAGGCTGTCTGGCCATTTAGTTGCTCGTTAGCGCGCTCGCATCGCCGTTCGCCATCGCTACCGAGCACCGCCGTCCGCCGATGAGCTCGCCGTCGTCGCTACGATGCTCCTCCGGCCGCGCCATCGCCTAGGATCGACGCGACGTCGTCTCCCCGATCCAACGCGCACAACCGCGCCGCAAATGGCCTCCTGTACGCAGAACCCGACCTCCTCCCGACAAGCGCCGCCGTGTGGGATGATCACCGACGTCGTTACGCCGGTGAGCTGACGTGGACGTGTGGGCCCACCCCCTTGTGCCACTGACTATGGGCCCCGTGGGGTCCGTTGACCGGTCAGCGTTGCTGACTGGGCAGCCCGTGTCGCTGACACGCGGGCCCCACACTGTTAAATGATATTAAATATAAATAAAGTGTTAATTAAAATGTTAATTAGACTGTTAACAAATTAGTTAATTAAACAGGCACTGACTAGTAGGGCCCACCACCTAATTAAGTAATTAGTTTAAATTTAACTCTGTTTAATACTAACAGAGGCTGACATGTGGGCCTCACTGGACCCACATGTCAGGTTTGACCTGGCCAGCGTCTGTTGACTGCTGACGCCAGCAAGGCGTCATGCTGACGTCACCCCCCCCCCCCCCCCCCCGCGCACTGTTCTGGATAATGTCAATTTAAATAATGAAAATAATTCCAGAAAATGCTACAATCTTAAGAAATTCATATAAAATAATCCGTAGTTCAGATCGAAAAACTGTGTACATGAAAATTGCTCAGAACGACGAGACGAATCCGAAAATGTGGTCCGTTCGTCAGCCACACGTCCCTAGCATAGCGAACACGCAACCGTCCCCCTCCGTTTCATCTGTCCAAAAATGCCGAACTTAGGAAAAACATTCCCGGATGTTTTCCCTCTTCACCTATATCGTGTAGCACCGCGTCCGAACACCCCTAGCACCGCGTATCATCATGATTATGTTTTGTGATGCTTTGTTTGCTCCGTATTTATTATTTCTTCCCCCTCTTCTCTCCAGTAGACTACGAGACCGACACCACTGCTACCCCGATCGACTACGGTGTTGACGACCCCTCCTTCTTGCCAGAGCAACCAGGCAAGCACCCCCCCTTGATCATACCGATATCGCCTATTCTTTCTTCCTCATGCTTGCATTAGAAATTGCTGCTGCTACTGTTTAACCTATTCTGATGCATAGCCCGTTTATTGTAACCTACTATTGAAATCTTACCTGCTTAACCTAAATTGTCTAGTATAGACTGGGTAGAGACCTATCAGTAACCCCACTTGTCCCGACTGCCCCGCTGGATTATCAGAAGACCCGGTTAACGGGATTGAAGACCAGGCCCCGGCACTGCACTACACCCCCCTTGGTTGTACGACACTGCAGCGTTACTATCGAGTGCCGAGGGTGATACCTCGTATAGCACTCCTGATGTGAACTCTGTAGAGTAGCTATTTGGTCGTGGTCATCGAGGGTGATTCCTCCTTCTCCACTTCCGATACGACCCTGTCGTGCAACACATCAAGTGTGAACCCATCGAGGGTGATTCCTCTGAGTTCACCTTGACGGATACATTAAGTAGGAATCCAACGAGGGTGATACCTCGGATTCCCCTGATGTTATGGACACACGGATACTTGAACTTTACACAGTTACTTGAAAAGGCGGGTCGACCCTGAGGGGTACCCGCGTGAGCCTAAGTGGCGAGTGTTGTGGAGACGGGTTGACCTGGAGGTTGCCCGAGATATGAATACGAGGCGTGGCTGGGCATTCTTAGCCCTTGCCGCAAGTCCTCGAGACGGGGCGACAGGGTCATATCGATTGTGAGTCTCTGCTCGTTACCGCACCCCCAATGTACTAACGATTTGGATATTTGATTCGAGTAGGCCTCTGGCCCGATAGCACTAACCATCACGCGGGAATAAATATGGGTACTCTGCATCGTATGCATCAGCCGAAAGCTTTGTCAGACGTCCAGTTCAGCATTGCGACCGGGACGGACCAGCGCCCTCCTGGTGCCTGGCTTCCCCCCTGCACGCAACGACTCAGAGTGCACAGGGCGATGGCCCAAGACCTCTGAGCACTTAGGATGTAGACCGACGGGGACCTCTCTGCTGAGCTCTAGGTAGGGTTGCGGTGTGTCGTTTGGCCGAGGCCGGGCATGACCCAGAAAGTGTATCCGGCCGGAGTTAAGCAAGCATGGTGGGTAAGTTGGTGCACCCCTGTAGGGAAGAACTAATCTATGCATAGCCGGATACTCGGTAACGGACGCTCGGAGTTGTATCCCGATCGATACAACTAGAACTGGATACTTGTGATGAGTATGGCTCTGGGATTACTTTCTCGCAGGGAGTCGAGAAAGGATCTCTGGCCGAGGTTCCTACTTGGATATTATGGCTCTGGGATTGCTTTCTCGCAGGGAGTCGAGAAAGAATCTCTGGGTGAGGTTGAGACTTAATGATACTACTACTCTACACTCTTTTAATGCTGCAAGACCGTTCAAGAAGCTAGTCTTCGATAGGACTAGGCTTTCCCCTCTATTCTGGCTTTTCTGCAGCCCAGTCCATATATACAGCCTTCCTTTGATAATGTTGCATATGTAGTGTAGATCCTTGCTTACTGAGTACTTCGGATGAGTACTCACGGTTGCTTTGCTTTCTTTTCCCCCGTTTATCCTTGTGATGCAACCAGATGACGGAGCCCCAGAGACAGCTGCCCCCGCCGACGATCGCTACTACTACACCGAGGGTGGTTACTACTACTAGTTGGCTGACGACCAGGAGTAGGATTCGGAGGGTCCCAGGCAGGAGGCCTGCGCCTTTCGATCGTAGCTTTTGTTTTGTCCTGCCTTGTTAAAGGCTTATCTCTCTGTCTTATGTCTATACTCAGATATCTAACGCTTCCGCTGATACTTGTTTGGCATCAAGCTTATGTATTCGAGCCCTCGAGGTCCTGACTTGTAATATAATGCTTGTATGCCTTTATTTATGTTTTAGAGTTGTGTTGTGATATCTTCCCGTGAGTCCTTAGGCTTGATCGTGTGCATTTGCGTGTATGATTAGTGAACGATTGAGCCGGGAGCGTCACACCTGATTACGTATATTTCCCTAGTATTATCGTCCTTAGAAATTCTCATCTGATTATCCAGTTCATAAGGCAACACATCTTGATTAATTCATCTGGCTTTAAAGACCGCTTGCAATAGCTATATTCGATGCACTTTGCCTATGTCTAATGGGTGGCCTTGAAGTACCAACATAATTCTATGGATCTGGTCATCGATTCGATGACCTGCCATTGAGAAAGTCCTTTCGTTAGGCTAGAGTAATCAAAATACGTGGAGTAAGTAATTAAGAAACTAGGGCATGTGCAACACAATGGAGATGTGATGATGCAATCTCAATACCTTGAATTTGAACTACAATAGTCGGTTTGCCGCTGTCAACCTACGGGATGCTGTTGTGGTAGAGTCGACCAAGCGAACAAAAAGGGTGAAAGGTCGCACGTCTGCCGTGTACACATACATGAGAATAGGATTAAGGTCATTTCCTATACGGCTTAAGCGCCCGTTACTTCGCTTCTCGCAAACCGGTGTGCACTAGCCCCCCTTCCCCCGTTGGGCCAGCCCATTTTCCCGTTTTTCTTTTTTCTTCTCCCCTGCAAAAAAGTCACGCGTGAGGTGATTCAAATTCGCGACATCCTCTTTCTGTCTAAACTGCACTAACCACTCAAGGCAACTCACTTGTTGTGACTGCTTATATCCTTTTTCCTCTTTTCTTCTCTCTTTTCTTCAACCTTTTTCTTTTTTCCTTTTATTTTACTTTTTTCCTTTATTATTATTTTTCTTTTTTTTCAATATGCACAAACTTTTTCAAATTCGATGAACTTTTTTTGTAAAAATCAATGAACTTTTTTCTCAAATTCGATGAACTTCGTTCATACTCAATGAACTTTTTTTTGAAATTTATTAACTTTTTTTCCAAATTCGATGATTTTTTTTCAAAACTGTTGTTATTTTCTTAAATTTGTGATTTTTTATATTCGCTGAACTTTTTCCAAAATTGATGAATTTTTTTTCAAATTTGTGATTTTTTTAAGTTTAATCTTTTTGTAAAAACCTGTGTACATTTTTTAATTCATGATTTGATTTTTCAACATTAAATTTGTGAAGTATTTTTCAAAATAAATGAACTTATTTTCAAAATTAATGAATTTTTTTCATATTTGTCAACTTTTCTTCAAAATAGATGAAATTTTTTCAAAAGTGTTGAACTTTTTCTAAAATATGATGATTTTTTTTTCAAAATGGATGAGATTTTTTTTAATTGCATGAACTTTTTCAAAATGTTGAACTTTTTTCCAAGCTGATGAACTTTTTTATTGCAAATCTATGATTGTTTTTTAAATTTATGTTTTCTATTTTCAAATGATTTACATGGGTACAAAATATATGTTAATTTTGTAGTAGATGAAGTATTAAATAGCACTATTTCAGGAAGTTTTTGGGTCGGCCCGGTAGGCGTAACGAGCGAGCGCCAGGAGCTAACATGATTAAGGGCAGCAACTAACTAACGACTACTCCTTGCGGAAAAGGTTTGGTTCTGCTACAGGCACATTTCTGACTCTCTGAAAAGGAAAAAAACACATTATTTTTTTACTTCCGCAAGAGGCGCAGATTTGCTTCACGTGGAGGCACAGATTTCCTTCGAGGAGAGGCACAACTATGCCTCTTTAGTAAAGGGAAAAAAGTGAGAAACAAACCGTGCTTCCTATTCGGTTTCTTCGTCCGGTTTTATCCCGGTTTTTTCGTGAAGAAAAGTTCATCAAAACCTAAAAACATGGGATGTAGTTTCGAAGTCTCGACATGAGAAATCCAACGGTAAAAATGATTCGGAATTTGGACGAAGGGTTTAAGAGATAAAATATTTTAAATAAACAAAACTACGAAAAAAGAAAAACACCATTTGCGACAAGTGGCGCAAATGCGGTACACCACTTGTCGCAACCCGCGAAGATGGGAGTTACCTTTGCAAAGGGTACTCGTTAATTAATGATTTCGAGGATTAAGGGCACAAAGCAACGAATAGGAAGCCACAAGCAGGCTTGTCACGGTAACAGTTCCCTTATGGGCTTTTGGGTTTAGCATTGAGCGTTGCATTCTAAGTTTGATGGGGTCAGCCTTTTTTTTTATTGGTGTCAAAAGCTTATACCTACAGATATACTATACACGGCCATACAAAAGTGTTGGGTTCAGCTGAACACGATGCCAATACACTGACGCCGCTTATTAGTATAGAAAAGTCTAGCTATGACGCGACTAAAACTGTCTTACTAGCGTTGGCATCCAACGCCACTAATATGGCGCAAGTGCTAAAATTTATTGGTAGTGTTGGCACACACGTCGGCAATCCATGTGTGCTGATGGCGTGCTATGTGGGCAACACCACCAGAAAGTATATGTCACCACTGGCTTGCCATGTTGGCGCTATGCCACCAATTAGATTTTGCGCGTATAGAAAAAATACAGGTAGATATTCCATCAACTAATTTAAGATAGGTACTAATTCAACTAACATAGAAATTCAACAGGCAAGCTGCTAGGTACTCCATCAACTTAACATACTAGCCTTAACAAACTAAAGAACTAAGATAGCTAGATGGTCCATCACACATCAAGGATTGCCTTGATCTATCGAATCCTGATCCTGCGTAGCTTGGCGCGAGGACAGGCGGGGGACAAGGTGTAGCCCTCGGACCACGTGGTCTTGGAGAAGTAAGAGGCGATGTGTGGCAACCCATAGCCATGGGGCTAGCCTTCCTGCCACGCGGCGCACATCTTCTACGACGCCAGCAATGCAAACATGCCAGTGATTCCGGCCTCGATGTGTGTGAGCAGCTTGCTCAGAATGCCGTGGCCCTCGAGTAGGAACGCTCCCCACTGCTCCGCCGCATGCGCCATAGCCTCCGCCGCATGCGGGTCCCGCATGTCCACCACCGGCACGGCGTCCTCCCCGGCCCCGGCGCCACCATCCACCATCGGGTGCTCGTACAGTCCCACGCATGCGTTTTCGGCACCTGCCACGCCGCCCCCAAGTCGAGATAGTGTTTATGCGGGTCCTTGCTCAGCTGCACTGGCGCCGACATGGCGAGAGATGTGGAACCACAATAATCACTAGAGTTGCGAGTAGTAAGCGTGGAGATGAGCGGAGAGTGTGAGGCGTAGCAGTAGAATCATACAAAGATAGACACAAATCCGCATGTAAACATTCTTTTCACGTGCACGGCAAAAAAACATTCTTTTCACGTACGATTAATACGTGTAAAACGTTGGATCGATGGACCGATCAACAGCTGTGCCCTATTAATGCGTATAGACTCCTTAAAACACGTCTAAAGATAGAAACAAAATGTTAAGATTGTTTTAGCATTGAACATATATATTACTACATTACGCAAGTAAATAGCATGGTAGAAGCAATTTCAAACAGACAAAAAGTAAAGAAATACTATAAAAGCTGGATCAAAGAGACTTTGTTATATTAAACAATCTTTGGATAAACATCAATATTTGTTGTTGCAAAATATAAACATAAATATTAGTTAAAACATTTTCATATTAACTTTGATCATTTCTTTATTACCCGGGATGGGCCTTTTTCTAAACCAGCCTTTGAGAATAAGCTCTCCCAGAGATGGGTTCTTTTTTACAACCCTCTCACAACACATACGACCCGCTAGGTCCATATGCTAGAGGTATATAGTTTCTTTGAAGTTCAGTTGCATATATTTCTGCTATACGACCGGCGCTTGATAGGGTCTTTGTGTCGCCAGAGTGAGAAGCGTGTTTTCCACGGTGTTCGCTCGAGGAGGAATTGCGTCTTGGTTCGAACCACTGTCCTTTAGTGTTAAATTCCAGGGAATCTCATCGCCCTAGGCCGGGGCGTTTTTATTTTGAGAAGCAATGGCTTCTCCAGCCTGTATTTGTAGAGAGAGTGATCAAGATATGGTGCAGGGAGGGTGTGCACCCAAAACATAGATATGGCCCATTATCTGATGTTCTAGATGTGTGGCAACCAATGAAAAAAATAACACGCTATTTTGATGTTATAGCGCCCCTATAGCATATCTGGAAGGGCCATGTTATGTTTTAACTAATTTTCTCACTATGGCGCTATTCGCGCTATAGCACGCTATTTTGACGCTAAATGAAATAACATTGTAGCCTTTTAGCATGTACCACACAACAACCCGTTAGGCATCGCCACATCGCATCGGCCGAACTCAGACTCACTCTCTTAGACGCATATGCAATGCATACAACCTAACCTAGCTAACTCATCACCAATTCCCGCCAACTCGTGACCGTGTGTAGCGACGACGGGGGCTATCGTGACTCGTGATCGAAGGCGACGGTGGCAGTTCGTGAGCGGCAGCAGCTTCTCTCCACCCCCCCTCCAAGTAGCGGCATCTACCATGGCTCCAACTCCAGCAAGACAGCGCTGAAGTCAACCACGCCACCAGCGCCGGAAAGTCAGCCACTGATCCTTCTCCTTTTAATTAGGAGTGTTCTCTTTCCTTACAAATTAGGAGTGTACATGTTTTGAACCTAGCTCTTCTATGCTTCTCTGTTTAATTTGTAGTGTTCTCTTTCCTTGCAAGTTATGCGAAAAAGCCTTAAATTTTATGATATATTTGACATTTTTATGTCACTAGTTTGAAATATAGCACACTATAATTTGTATAGCATTTGGAGAAGGGAGGCGCTAAATCTTATTGCACGCTATTTCTTCATTGGTGGCAACACTGCATCCATTGGCTGCATCATCTTAGAGGATAGGGTGCGAATGTGCACATCGATTTGATTGCATGCAAAGCAGTTGTGAGAACAGAAGTGGAGGCTTTAGATATGAGGAAAGACCTCTCGGAGCTACGAACTCTCGAGGCTTCATCCATATCCATCGTATTCATAAAAGTGCATGCCATATCCTTCAAAACGGACACGGATGTGGATTTAGAACATAAATTATCTGTATCATTTACATCCTTATTAATTGTGCAGCTGCATGATCTAGTGGTAGCGAGCACAAGCACTACCCGAGAAAGGAAGCACAAGTCGCTAACAATACCAACGATCCATCCCTTCGCTATCTCTCTTTACGAAAAATAACGCCAAAATCCCGATCCCCAATTTCCGAGGAGCACACAGGTGTCAACACCTAGGAGTTTGAGGTGGAGGCAGCAGAGCCGGAGGAGTGCGGCGAGCAGGTGGAGCCAGAGCAGCGGCCGTGGGAGGTGATTTCTGTTCAAGAGCTCACTTCCCTCCACATCTGTAGGTCTAGGATGCTGGGACTGGAGGAGAAGGGCGTGGCGGCCAGATCCGTCGTGGCCGGGGGTGGATGACGGGGCGATTACACGCAGGCGTAACTATGCATTGAGAGGCGCAATAAATGGCACCAGGAAGTCCCGTTTAGTCAGTTTTAGCTAGATCGATAGTTTATTTTTCTTAAAAAACCTTTATTAAACTGTTAGACTGATAAGTGGGGTTAATCCGGATTAAAGGCACCCAGTCTATACCCCTAATATAGAGAGAAGGGAGCATGGGGAGGATGGAGGAGCGGGGGAAGGGGCGGCCGACAACAGCTTTGTTGTGGATGAGAAGGCCGCAGCGGCCGGATCGGTCGTGCGGTATGGACTTCGTTGTGGATGAGCCGGTTCGATGGAGAAAAGGAGAGGAGGCCGGAGCTGCCTGGAGGTGGTTGAAAGCGTAGCTAGTGGAGACACAGGCCTCCTGGAGCAGGTTGGCCGTGTAAACACGCCCAGGTTGCATTCAAATCGTGTGTACTCTGTTCGTGTATGTGGTGTTCGCGTTTGTTGCAGCCGACGTGAAATCAATCCAGCCGCCTGCTTTGGTTGCTAGCTTCTTATGCGTGTGCGTTTGCGTGTGCGCGCGCACGCACGGGAGTTGTTCATCCATGATTGTGTAGTTGCACAACAATGTTCTCGAAGTTGTGTGGTAAGCCGTGCAAAGTTGCAAGGGGTTCGTAACTACAAAAACTGTTCGTGTTTTAGAAAAATGTTCGGGAATTTCAAAAAATATTAGCATTTCAAATATATCCCTGTTTTCAAAATTTGTGCACAAATTCATAACATGTTTGTGTCTTATAAGAAATGTTTGGGATTTCCAAAAAAAAATGCTTTAAAAAATTGTTCGGATTTTCAAAACTGTTCCTGTATCAAAAAAATTTGTTTAAAATTCAAAAAATGTTCGTGTTTCACAAAAAAACTTGAATTTTCAACAAATATTTAGTGCTCCAAAAAATTGTTCCATTTTCAAAAAAATTTGTTCAATAATTCTCACAAAATGCTCACTTTAAAAAAAGTCAATTAAAAAAATATTCGCAAACTTAATAAGATTTCCATGTTTCAAAAGTATTAAAAATACATCAGTGTTTAAAAATATTCTCAAATTTTATAAAACTACAAGTATAGTAGCCCGGTTCATTACAATGCCCTTGTGGCTACAGTAGCATCTAGCTCCCATTCATTCATGGGCCAGCCCACAGAAAGACCCTTGTGCGGCAGCCTCCTATTTGACGAAAGAGTGTCAAATTGACGCAAAAAGAGGGTCAAACAGGAGGTCCCCAATCGTCTAATTGTTGGCACGGTGCACACGTACCTGGCTGGACCTAGCAGAGTTAACTTATGATGGACTAGGCCCATTTCCACAAAGAGGAATGGTGTTCCATTGGTCCGGTATCAGGGAAATAATTTTATTTTTAGAACAAAGGCTCAAGAAGAGTCCGACTTTCAATTATCAAAGCCATCAACCGGCCAGGATGATAACAAGCAACATTGAAACCAAAGAAAGAAGAAACAACGAGAAGATAAATAGTGTTGTGTAAATAGCTACAGGCTTCGATAAAACTACTACCAAAGATTTGGAAACTAAAGCACTATTGTAGCTAGAAGTCGAGAAGCCCTCCAAAGCGGGCAAACCACCATGCAGGACACTATCAAGAACTTGGGGAAGAAACATCCAGTAGGTGAACGAACTCCTTTGTCAGCTCCATGAGCTCTGGCCGTCGATGTCAACCTCCTTCATCTCAGAAGGTGGCTCCTTGCCCCCTCGCCCTTGCATAAAGGGAGTCGATCCGTCGAAAGATAGAGAAGCCCACCCGAGGGCTAAAGTGAGACCAACATCATTGCCATCTGGAAGAATACACATGTACCCCACCACAAAACTACAACGAGCTCGCCCAAGGGAAGCTCCAACACTTCTTGGCACCTACACACGAGAAGAAGCAACTACACGGCAAGGTCGCTGATGACTAAGCTGCAAAGGAGGGAAGGCATTCGAGACGGAGTGAGAGACACCAAGTTCACAATGATTAGAACCGAGCTCACACCATCACTGTCGAGCAATGGCAACGGAACTACAATTTTCATTAATCAGAATGTTAGAGGGACTAATCCGTGGTCCGGCGCCGTCAACTCTCTATGGTTGATCCCGATCAATATTATTTATCTTCTCGACCATGTCATTTTGCGATCAGAATGCGTGTGCCCATCATCCTGCCATTTTCCTCACCTATTATTCGCAGCCAACAAAGATGTCATATCGGCGAGTATAACTCCCACGGAAATTGTTGGTTGGTAGATAATTTAGTTGTCCCGGAAACAACTGGTTTTCAAGAATGAAAAATGTTTTGTTTTTGGACCAACAATGTTAAATTATCTCCATTGTACATTTACTTGAGTAAGCTTACAACCGCACACAGTTAACCCACTCACTCAAATTTCTATGGATGCGTCCGCGGACGGTGATCGGTCACCTCTCAAATATCCGCTTCCACAACCACGTACCTCATTAGCAAAACTATTTCTTGGGGAACAAAGCATGAAAATAAAAAATAAATCTACGAACACCCAAGATCTATCTAGGAGAAGCATAGCAACGAGAGGGGAGAGCGTGTCTACGTACCATCGTAGACCGTTAAGCGGAAGCGTATATCACGCGGTTGATGTAGTCGTACTCGTCACAATCCAATCGCGATCCAAACGGATGAAGTACCGAACAGACGGCACATCCGTGTTCAGCACACTTATGGCTCGATGACGTCTCCTCCTTCTTGATCCAGCAAACGAGGGAGGAGAAGTAGATGGGATCGCCGGCAGCACGACGGCGTGACGGTGATAGTGGTGGAGTGATTCCGGCAGGGCTACGCCGAGCGCTACCGAAACAACAAAGACGGAGGAGTTACGAAATAACGGGAGAGAGAGAGGCCAAGGGCTTGTGTGTCCTCTTGGGGGCGCCCGCTCCCCTCTATATATAGGTGGAGGGGCGTGGTGGCCAGCCCTCCAAGCCCTAGGGACGCACCAAGGGGGAGGAGTTGGGCTCCTAATCCAATTCCCTCCTTTTCCATACACACGTGGACTTTCCAACTCTCCCAAGCCACATGGGCCTAGAGGGACTTGTGCGCCTGGCCCAATAAGACCAAGGCGCCTCCCCTCAGCCCATGCTGACCCTTGGGACGTGGTGGAACCCTTGGTGGACTTCCGGACTCCTCCGGAAGTTTCCGGAACCTTCTAGAAGCTTCCCGGTACAATACCGAAAAAACTGAAACTTTGTTCGGAACCCTGAAAACAAATTTCCATATATAAATCTTTACCTCCGGATCATTCGAAGCTCCTCGTGACGTCCTGGATCCCATCCGGGAATTGGAACAACATTCGGTCATCAACATGCATATCCCAATATTACTCTAGCGTCATCGAATCGTTAAGCGTGCGGACCCTACGGGTTCGAGAATCATATAGACATGACTGAGACACCTCTTCGGTCAATAACCAATAGCGAAACCTGGATGCCCATACTGATTCTTACATATTCCACGAAGATATTTTATCGGTTGAACCACGATGTCAAGGATTCGGTTAATCCCATATGCAATTCTCTTTGTCCGGGGATATGTTACTTGCCCGAGATTCGATCGTTGGTATATCCATACCTAGTTCAATCTCGTTACCGACAAGTCTCTTTACTCGTTTCGTAATACAAGACCTCGTGACTAACTCATTAGCTACATCGCTTGCAAGCTCTTTACGATGTTGTATTACCGAGAGGGCCCAAAGATATCTCTCTCCATCACACGGAGTGACAAATTCTAGTCTCGATCCATGTCAACTCAACAGACACCTTCGAAAATACCTGTAGAGCATCTTTACACTAGTGCAGAACCGGGCTGTAGTCCCGGTTCTTAAAGCCTTTTAGTGCCGGTTCTGAAACCGACACTAAAGGGTGGGGACTAAAGCCCCCCTCCCCTTTAGTCCCGGTTCAATACGAACCGGCACTAAAGGGCCACCACGTGGCACGAGCACGTGCCGGGGGGCTGGGGGCTTTTATCCTGGTTGGTTACACCAACCGGGACTAAAAGGTTTATGGGTTTTGGTTTTATGATTTATTTTTCCTTTAATTTTGTGTTTTCCATTTAATTCTTTTTCATTTCCTGGTATTTTACGATACTACATATTGTACACATTATGCATATATATAAATAGAATTTCTCGTAGAACCGATCATATATATATATATATATATATATATCATCGAATGTCTCGCACGACCATTCACACATACACATGTATATATACAATTTGGTATATACAATTTCTTCTCTCAATTTGCAGATCATTACATGGAGGCATTAGGTCGATCTAGCTAGGTACGGGGTAATGGAATTCTTCTTTGGGATCTATGACCTGGTCGAGCAAAAATCCCGCTATTTCCTCTTGAATCGCTCGTACGCGATTCTCTGGTAGGAGCTTATCCCGCATGTCCTTCATCTTTAAAGAAGAGATCAAAATATGCATGTATTATTAGTTGTGTGTATATATATTAGATAATGATGTAAAAATTGTGAATAGTGTTCTGGCAAACGTACCCATCGGTTTCTATCACCTTTGCTCCTTTTGGACGCCATCATGAGAATGTTCTCGCAAACATAGTATGCACATAAATTAGTCCCCGACGCCTGCTTCAGGGCCTTTACGAGAATAGAATTCAATCAGATAATAATTAATCAAGCATGATAATGGTATTGAAACTAGAATTAAATAGATGTTAGCTAGCTAGTACGACTTAATTAATTACCTTGGGTCGCACCCATATCAGCTGTTGTTTCCATTGGCCTTTAACCTTTTTGATGAACTTTTCCCAAGCCCTGCCCGCCGGCAAAGAAAATGAATAAATGAGTTATTATTTAGTTGATATCAGGAAACGAACTAAAGAGGCCGATATAGTGCGATAATGATTGAAATTACCTGTTGAGCATCCCCTTCACGATTGAGTATTATGTAGATTCTTTAAGTAGTGAGTCCAGTACTTGAACTTTTCCCTCGTCAATTTCAATGATTAACAAGATCCAATGAAAACTACATGCGCACATATTTGTATTAAGCGAGCATGTGCATAACTCATCAACTACACTTATTAACATCTAGTAAGCAAAAATAGAATTTGTAGTACAAGACAGTGTCACTCACCCGAAGTTGTAAGGAAGTAGTATTTCTGGTTGGGTATTTAGTCGCACCAAGAACTCTAGCAAGGTTTTCTCTGTGTATGATCGATCATATTCACGTGACCATGTCTCTTCATTAATGGTATTTGGGTCAATGAACCCAATGCCATAGCGTCTTTTTTCATTTCATAGATCTTTATTCTGCATAATACCACAGAAAAGAATATAGTGAGGATAATTACAGTTAATGAACGAGCACTACAGCTAGCTAGAGACTTAACTTACAGAAAGAAATCACTTACAGACAATAGCAACTGACGATAGATTTGTCGAGTGCGCCTTGATTGAATAACTGAAACATTTCTTGAAAATCAACCCACAGATCTTTTTCATGGAAGTAATGCTCTGCCTTGACTTTCACCATGAGGGACTCTTTATCGGTAGTCTTGGCTTCTCTCATGTACTATTGATGCAATTCATGCATTCTTGTTGAGAGACTCTTGACCTCCTCAGCCTTGACCATAGGTTCGCAACGGACATATTTCCGTTTTAGTTCCTCCTCTTTAAACGTTTTGATGGGCTCGATGCCTAGGAGTTGTTCTACAGTGACACCGGCCTCTTCAGCCTGCCTTCTATGATCGTTGGTTATTACCAGCTGATCGGCGCCGGTACTCACATGTGTTCGTACAATGAGCGGGGGGGTCGATTGCACCGCCTGTTCTCCCAGCTAGGGAACAGTTTTCCCGCTTTTTTTGGCAGCTGCTTGGCTGGAGCTCGAGCTCGACTCCTTTTTTTGTGCTCGATATGACTTCTTGATTTCGCGCTCATAGTCTGAGTCAACATGCTTCGGAGCTGGTGGTTGAGCCATACGAATAAAGTGGTCAATGACATGCTCAGGTAGTTTCTCCTTTGGCGGCGAGGGCGGTTTCGGTCCAAAATGGGCCTTCACTTGAGCTTGCACTTCAATCTCGTTTTCCTCTTCGATCAGGTCGTAAGGCCGACGAGGAAGAGGCTTGAGGTTTGGACCAAATTGGTATCTCTTGCCTCCTGTTGTACCGCTAGCCGCCGTAGCTGCGGCGCCTCTCTTCCGCTGTTGCTTAGGCGGCGGAGACGGCTAACGCGGTGCCTGGCTTGGAGGAGGAGGACTGGGCTGACGCGGTGCCGGACTTGAAGGAGGAGGACTGGGCTGACGCGGTGCCGGACTTGGAGGAGGAGGAGTGGCCTGACGCGTTGGTGGACTTGGAGGAGCAGGACTCTGCTGAGGCGGTGGCTGACTTGGAGGAGCGGGAGTCTGCTGACGCGGTGGCGGACTTGGAGGAGGAGCCGGCAGACACGGTGTCGGTGGCCTAGAAAAGATGATGCAATCCTTTCTCCATAGAATGATACGATGTATGGCCTCTCCCAGTGTGCGCTCATCGTCACCTCCAGGAATGCCAAGCTCTAGCCTCGAATATTGTGCCACCACTTCATCAACCGCGACACGAGCATAGTCAGCTGGAATCGGATTTCAATGTAAGGTTGCTTCAGGGGGATTTGTATAAGCAACGCCGTCCGCCACCTTCATGGATATGTTCTTTATTTTAAAGTGTAGCTCACAATTAGTGTTATCCATGATGTCATCCACAGGGTATCTATCTAGCAGTAGTGCCTCATCGCCCGGGGCGGAACCCACGCTGCTTCTCGGCATGGATGGGACGGTGCTATCCAATGCTGGATCCGCTAGCTGCTGCCGCTGCTGAGACCCCCTTTCCTGGCTAAGTGAGTCGATATGCTGCTGCTGCCACTGGAAAGCGAGTGCCAACTCCGCGTGCCTTGATTCTAGGCCTTGAAGGCGGTCTGCTTCCTGCTTCCTCTACTCCTCCTCCAGCTTCCTCTTCTTCTTCTCCTGCATCTTCTTTCTCGCACGGCTTCTGTAGTCGGCGTTCCAGTCCGCAAACCCCTCAAACCACGGAACAACGCCTTTGCCTCGTGTTCTTCCCGGGTGTTCAGGATTCTTTAGGGCGCGCGTAAGCTCGTCGTTCTCTCTATTGGGCGTGAACACCCCCGTTCGAGCCTCTTCTATTGACACAATTAAATCGAGGTCGGCTCCTTTAAGACTTGCCCGCTCCAAAACCTTGCATGTCTTTGGGTCCAACGTCCCCCCATGCGCATAGAACCAAGTCCTGGACCTGGGGGGCCAGCTCAATGTAACTGGAGTGACCCCTGCATCCACCATCTGTTGCTCAGCGAGATCCCACTTAGGCCGGGCCACCTCGTAGCCACCTGGCCCCAGCTTATGGTGCCACTGCTTTTTCGCGGCATTGATCTTGTTTATTCTCGACCGTTCCTGAGCTACTTCCGATTCCTTGAATTTCACGAAAGCGTCCTAGTGATCTCTTTGCTTCTCCAGTGTTCCCTTGAATTCTGGAGTCTTCTTTCCTCCTTCGACGTACTTGTTCCATATATTTTTCTTATGATTGTTGAATACTATCGCCATCTTCCTAAGAGCAGCGTTCTTGACTTTCTCGACATCTGTATCTGTGAAATGATCTGGTAGGGTGAAATGTGACATGAGAGATTCCCAAAGCCGATTTTTTGCTCTTTGGTCGACAAAAGTAAGATCTGGACGTTCCTTTGCTGGCTTTTTCCATTCTTGAATGGAGATCGGGATTTGGTCCTTCACAAGAACTCCGCACTGACGAATGAACTTGCACGCATTCTTCTTAGGCTCGCGCGGTTCGCCATTAGGTTTGATGGCATCGATGTTGTACTTTAGGCCATCCTTCAACTTTTTGGCCGGGCCTCGCATTGTCCTGCTGCCTGTAAAAGATTTGCTCGATCCGGAGGGCTGAAAGAAGAAAGATCGATTCGTTAATATATATATATATACAAAATCAATAAAAACATGTGATGATCACTAGATGCCTGCTTCTATAAATATACCTCGCCGGTATTTGTTATTTCAAGATCATCATAGTTCTGGACTTCATCTATTCGTTCGTCTTCATCGAATATCATATCACCCTCTCCGGTATTGTTCAGATATTGTGAGTCGTCATCTTCTTCATTCTCATCTGGCCGGCTCGGGGAGCGTATGATCTCAAACAGGGCCTCTTCTCCTTCTCTGCCGGTATTGTCCGCCATAGCTTCTATTTAACTAATCCAGAAGAAATATAAAACAATTTAGTACGCATCTCGAATAATAGTAGATAATTGATATGCATCTCGAATAATAGTAGATAATAGATATGCATCTCGAAAGATAAAACTGAATCATAGTAGATAATATGCGCATCATCGAATATAATCTCGAATAATCGTCTCGAATATTATCGAATAATATAATCTCGAATACATCGTCTCGAATATCTCGAATACATCACTAGCTCATGCAGATCGAATACTATCGAATAATCTAGTTCACTCGCGGTGGACACCCAAAGAGAAGGAACCACCACAGGATCATAGCTCCAGTGAGATCCCTGAAAAACCTGCCAGGTATTGGAGAACCTGACGTCCAACGCAACCATGTAGCGACGGACGTGCTCGTCCTCCTCCTTGACACGGTGACGCACCACCTTCGCGGGGGACGCCAGCCTCCGCACCGAATGTGGCCCACACGCCCGCCACCAAAGAAGCTCCGGGTCGACGACGGGGCCCGGGTTCCTCACCAAGATGCGCGCCCCTGAAGGTAGCACCTCCCAGTGCCAGCCCGGCAGAGCCCAGTCCCGGACATGGCGCCTCTGAAGCAGGACGTCGTCGCGAACGGGTCGACGACGAGGATGCGGGCCGGGCATCATTGACGTCGAGAACAAATTCTATGCAAATATGTAACATTTTTTAAATGTTTGGCTAGGAACAGGATTCAGAATCATAACGGATTCTTTTAACCTTTAAGGGATTTAACAAAATGGCGCCATTCTGGATGCGCAGAAAATGGTCCACATTTTTCCTGATCTCATCTACCCTTCTATATGTCACGTTGTCTAATGTCAAAGGATTAAAGAAAACCATGGCTTCATCATTAGCCGGAAGTATTAGGCGCAAAATGGTACGAAGCTCTCCAAATTGTTTTGGAACAGAGTCCCGGATAGGATAATTAGCTTTTTGGTCCGAAGTTCAGCAAAAGCCTTTCGAATATCGCTATTTGGAAGGCCTTTGCTGAAATTCGTACCAAAAAGCGAATTATTCTATCCGGAACTCCGTTCCAAAATAACTTTGAAGAGCTTCGTAGCATCATACGCCAGTTACTTCCGGCTAATGATGAAGCCATGGATTTCTTCAATACTTTGACAGACAACGTGACATATAGAAGAATATATATTATATATATATATATATATATATATATATATATATATAATATATAATATATATATATATATATATGAGATCAGAAAAAAAATAGATCAACTTGTGCATATCCATAATGGGGGCATTCTTTGATCATATATATTTCACTAGATCAAACTTTGACATATGATCAAATGTTGCATATGTCAAAATTCAAACTTTGACATATGATCAAACATTGACATATGTCAAAATTATGCATCTAATTACATTGGATCAAATGTTGCATCGTGAAATATGCAACTTCAAATTTTTTCAATATGAAAACTTTTAATACATTTCAACATAAAACATATACATCTAAAACATCAAAAATTCCTACTCAATAAAACATCTAAAACATCAAAACATAAAGTATAAAAAACTAAAATTCCTACTCATCCAATTAACATTTATATATCTAAAATTCATCTAAACATTTCTATAACTAAAAGTATAAAAAACTAAAAAAACATTTATATATATCTAATTCATCTAATTAACATTTATATATATCTAATTCAACTAAAAAACAGAAAAAAAATTAAGAAAATGTGTGTGTGTGTGTGTGTGTGAGAGAGAGAGAGTTCGATGGGAGGGGCGGCCATGGCGGCACAGGGGCTGCTCACATCGGGGCGACGACCGGCGAGGTGAGGCGACGGGGGCGGCGACGGGGGACGGCAACGACGGGGGCGCGCGGCGACGGGGGCGGCGACGGGGACGTACGGCGATGGGGACGGGGGCGGGGATGGGGGGCGGCGACGGGGACGGGGGCGGTGACGGGGACGGCGACGGCGCGCGACGGGGGCGGCGACGGGGGGCGGCGGCGATGTCGATCGAAGCAGAGGAGACGAAGAAGAGAAAAGAAGAAACTGAAAATTCGTAAGTGTTGTATATATAGCAGGGACCTTTAGTCCTGGTTGAAGCCACCAACCGGGACTAAAGGTCAAATTTGGCCAGGCCAAGCGGCGGGAAGCGCAGGCCTTTAGTCCCAGTTGGTGGCTCCAACCACGACTAAAGGGAGGGTCTTTAGTCGCGGTTGGAGCCACCAACCGGGACTAAAGGCCTGTGCTTCCCGTGTGCGCGGTGCAGAAGTTTAGTCCCACCTTGCCGAGCGAAGGGTAGCCGCACTGGTTTATAAACCCAGCCACGACTGCTCCTTCGAGCTCCTCTCCAAATCAGGCTTCTGGCCCTAACTCTGCTGCGCTGCCCTGTGGGCCTACTGGGCCTTACGGGCCTGCATCCTGGCCCAACTATAGGTTGAGTTTCTAGTCGTATGCAGGCCGTTGTGGCCCGGTAGACGGGCTTTTTTTTCTTTTATTTCTGAGTTATTTTTTGCTTTATTTAGAGTTTCTTTGTGAATATTTTTGCTTTAGGTAAAAAAATTATAAACTTTCTGTTAGTGATAGTAGTTTTCAAATTTGAAGAGTTTAAATTTGAATTATTTGAAATTTGTTTGAATCACTAGTTTGTGAATAACTTTACTTTAAAAATAGATTTTTCAGTGATTCTTTTTTCTTATGTTTAATATTAGTGTGTTTTAGGATTATATTCAATTTGGTAATACTTAGGTTATTTAAAAAAATAAAATGCCTTTGTAACAGATAAGTTTTCGTCCGAAACTCTGATACTTCGAAAGAGATTGTCCATTTTATACATGAAGTGGATCCGGTTTTACTCGTAACCCTCTTAACTTTTTAGCACATGCTATGTGGGTGAAATGATGATACCATGCCAACTTCCAACATTTTCAGAGTTCATTTGTAGTCCTTTTCAATTTCAAGGTCCTTTAGCTTAAAAAAATCAGTAAATGCATAAAAAATAGCAAATGAAGTCAGAAAGGGTTGAAAATTAATGACTTGGCTTTGAATCGTGCATACTAAACGCACAAAAAGTCTGGAGTTGAAATAAGTTTCAAAAAATGAAATGCCTTTGTAACAGATGAGTTTTCGTCCGAAACCCTAATACTTCGAAAGAGATTGTCCATTTTGTACACGAAGTGGATCCAGTTTTTGCCGCAACCATTTCAACTTTTTAGCACATGCTATGTGGATGAAATGATGATACCATGCCAACTTTCAACCTTTGCAGAGTTCATTTGTAGTGCTTTTCAATTTCAGGGTCATTTAGCTAAAAAAATCAGTAAATGCATGAAAAATAGCAAATGAAGTCAGAAACGGTTGAAAATTGATGACGTGGCTTTGAATGATGCATACTGAACGCACAAAAAGTCTGGAGTTGAAATAAGTTTAAAAAAATGAAATGCCTTTGTAACACTACCTCGGGCGGCGGGAAGGGGCTGGAGCGTCGGCGGCGGCGGGGGGAACCCTAGCGGGAGGAGGGGTCGGGAGGAGAGCCTCATGGCATGCATTAATTCATGGACACATACCAGAAGTGGCTGTAGTCATGGCCGGCGTCGGGCCAGATCTTGCGGAGTTCGGCGCGGAGGTTGTCCGGGGTCAAGGTGTAGCCCTCGGACCACATGGTCTTGGACAAGTAGGTGGTGATGTGCGGCAGCCCATAGCCAACTCGGTCGCCGTCCTGCAACGTGGCGCGCATCTTCTCTGATTTTGGCAGGGCGAACGTGCTGGCAATCCCGGCCTCGACGCGTGCCATCAGGTCTCTCGGCACGCCATGGCCCAAGAGCAGGAACGCTCCCCACTTGTCCGCCGCGCGCGCCACTACCTCGGCCACGCGCGGGTTCCGCATGTCGACCACCGGTACGGCATCCTCCCCAGCGCCGACGCCGCCGTCCACCACCGGGTGCTCATGCAGCCCCGCCCACGCGTGCGTTTCCGGCACCTGCCGCGCTGCCCCCAAGTCGAAGTAGTGGTTATGCGGGTCCTTGCTCAGTTGCGACTGCGCCAGCATGGCGAGCGACACGGAACCACAATAATCAGTGAAGTAGCGAGTAGTAAGGGCGGAGATGGACAGAGAGTGTAAGGAGGGAAGCGTAGCGATAGAACCCTATAATGATAGACACAAATCCGCGTGTAAAGATCACTGAGTGATTATGCATAAACGAGATGCGCGCTGGCTAGTACACCCTCCGTAAAGAAATATAAGAGTGTTTAGATCACTAAAGTAGTGATCTAAACGCTTTTATATTTGTTTACAGAGGGAGTACAAAGATAGACACAAATACTCACATGCAAAACGTTGGATCGATGGACCAATCAACAGTTGTGCCCAATTAATAAGTATAAAGATACTCCTTTAAACACGCCTAAAGACAGATACAAAATGGTTTTTTTTTATCATTGCACATGTATACTGTATTACGTACATACTATAAAACGTGCATAAAAAAGATTGTGTTTTGATACTAGTTTAGACATAAATGTAAATAAGTAATCAGGACATTTCTTTTTGTGAGATATAAACATAAAGATCACTTAGTGACACATGTAGTAAGCAATTTAAACTATTCAAAAAATACACACGTGTAAAATGTTGGATCATGGACTCATCAACAGATGTGCCCGATTAATGCGTATAGAGATACTCCTCAAACCACATCTAACGATAGAAATAAAATTTTCCACCAAAAAAAGATAGAAATAAAATGTTTAAGTTTTTTTTTTGCATGGTAATACGTTGCGCGCTTTCAGTCTACCCCATGTGATCGTTGGGAGGCTCCCGTCAACTAGTTGCACTTCTTTGATAACCCTCTTAGAACACATACAACCCGTTAGGCCCATTTGAGCTAGTCGTATATATACATGATACGTTGCAAATTGTATTAGTTCCTCCTGGGAGCGCTGACTGGGCCGGCCCACTAGCGACCCAGGATCAGGCACCTGCAGCGAACAAACAGATAGTTGTTGCATTTATTTTTCTCAAAAAAAAAAAGTTGTTGCATTTATTTTGTCTACAGCTTCACTGGGGAGATGGAGTCTCTCAAAGAACCTAAATCAGTACAACAACAGAGGGCAGTCCAAGCTAACCACCGCCAGCGACCAAGGGCTCCACATTCGGGGTTCGCAGGCGTGAGGTTCAGCGGCAGCTATCTGTCCAGATAGTAACGGTCAATTCTTCGGCAGCTCGGCACTGTCCATTGGCGGAGTAGATACCCCCTCAACTCTTGAGGCTATTGAGGCTATTGCATGCAGAGAAGGGATTGCTCTCGTCGAAGATCTCAATATCAGAACTTCGTCATTGCTAGTGACTCCAAGTAAGTTGTTTCCGATATAAACAAAGATAGTAACAGTGCCATAGTTAGTGAGATTAATCTCAAAGCAGTTCATTTCCATTGTAATTTTGCTTTCGAGAGTCGTGCTGTCAATTATGGAGCACATAGTCTGGCCAAATTTTCGCTACGTCTAGGTCCGGGGCATCACGTTTGATTTGGCCAACCTCATGGCCTAAATTGTATCTCACTTTCCATGGATTTTGATGAATAAACTTAGCTTTTACCCCTAAAAAAAGCTGTAGCATTTATTAAAATTTTGAATGTCTGCTGAAGACACGAACATCCTTTCAAATTTGTGAATTTAAAAAAAATCCTATTATTTGAAAACGAGAACATGTTTTCAAACTTGCGAACATTTCTGAAAAATGTGAACATTTTTCCAAATTTGCGTACATTTTTTAAATATGATTTTTTTTCGCAAAACACAAACATTTTTAAAATCTCCGACATTTTTTGAAAACATAATTTTTTTTTCCAAATTTGGGAACATTTTTTAAAACTTGCTAACATTTTTTGAAAATGTGAATATTTTTTCATTTTCTGAACTTAGAAAATAAGATGAAAAATAACCAAAAAAGGAAACCATTAAGAAAAACTGATTCAGAAACCTTCTAGAAGTTTTCCAAAACTGGTCAGGAACCTTACGGAAGGTTCCCAAAACGGGGACGCTCGCTCGTTAATAAAAACGCTAACAGGGCCGGCCCATGTTCGTTGCTCCCTTTGCGAAAAGCAATAATTCGACGCAGAATGTGTCATATAGGAAATTTCAGACATGATGACCCGACATGACACACATGGCCGCGTGGCTCCTCATACCAGCCCCATACGCCCGGGCTGACCGGCACTTCTGATATCCAGCCCATATCTTGGGTTGATATAGGGAGGCCTGAGCGCGTCCACCACGTCGAACTGACCACAGGGACCCACGCGGAAACACGCTGAAACCATGGGTCCAACGGCGTCAACTCAGATTTCGATGAGGGCAGTGAGGACGCATTCATGACGCCACGTGACGCCACTCCGGCGCCCATCCGAGGGGCCAAGTCCGCCTATTTCAGCCGGACGGTTACCCACAAGCCTACCTGCATCCCAATTCCCTCCCCTCTGTGGCGCCACCCACCAATCTGCTCGCAGCTCGCCATCCGTAGCTATGGCCTGACAGCGGATAACCGCCTACATTATGCTCACTCCGGAGCGCCGGCTGTAGCTCTTAGAGGAGATTCGGGCACGTCGCGCCGCCCGGTTTGCAGTCGGCCTGCCTCTGGACTCCCCGAAGCATGAGGAGGAGGACGAGGACGTGGAGGAGCAGGCGCTAGACGCGACGATGGAGGAGGAGGGGCAGGCGCTGCTCGTGGTGATGGAGGAGGAGGAGGCGCCGAACGCGGCGATGAAGGAGGAGGGCAAGGCGGAGCCGGCGCTTCCAGTTACCCAAGCCGGATTCGGCATGGCCGATGCGCTCGCCGAGTTTGAGGCTGCCAAAGTGGAGGTGGCGGCGGAGCAGCAGGCGATCCTGGACTTCATCTACTCGGTGGCGGAGGTGGAGGCAAACCGCCGCTACATCAGCAATAAAACGGACAAAGGTGGACGCAATCTTCGTGCACATGGAGTCCGTCGAGGAGGCGGCCATCCGCCAGGTGGCTGGTCCGTCCGACACTACCGGAACAGAAGTCGTTTATATCTGCGAAGACGAGCAGGCTAGGTTTATCTATGTAACATGCATTTGCGTATCTTTTGTGTGTTGCGGGATCTAGTATGGATATGAGGAGTGAAGTTTGAGGCATGTGATTGCAACGGATAGAAAATGTGTGCTGACGGATTACTACCCGTGGAAACGGATGTTTGGGAGTGATGTGATAATGGAGACTGATTGCCTGGAGATTGTCAATCTCTGCTACACTCGCCACAACAGCCTCTCTGTGGTGGCACCTTTACTTGTAGAAATTGGAGAGCTAGCTGCTACTTTTTCTTCTTTTGTTATTCAACATGTAATGCGAGCAGCCAATGTACCGGCCCACCTTTGTGCGAAACATGCGTGCACACTGGTGGTCACCGAGAGTTGGACTGACTCGAGACCCTCTTTCCTGCTCACTAGCCTGTTGGCTGATGACGCCAGGATCGTTCGTTGAATAAAAGCTCTCAGGTTTGAACGCAAAAAAAAAAAAATTTGCTAGGTCCGGTTGTAGATGCTCTTAGAGCCGGTCAAAAGGCGCAATGTGTGGATGTCCGATGAAGCGAGGAGGCCTTTTGCCCCGATCCACGATTCAGACGTGAGATCTTATCTTCCCCGTGACGCTGCACTCCGGCGGCAGCGGGCATGGAGGCCACTTTCTGGCCACCGCGAGCTTTGGGCAGTGTGGGTCCGTCCCTCGCAATTCATAAGGCGTGGAGCAAGAAAAGCAGTGGGATCGCGCCGCGGCGCGGTCCGGGAAGACGAGACGAGATGAAACCCTAGGCGCCGCGGCGGCCGATGCATCTGTGTCGGGTCGGAGGCGTGTCGTCGGAGCGCGCGTCGGAGAGAAAATATAGATGCTGCAATCTCGCGACTCCAATTTTACCCCACGGCGGATCGTGTTCGCGTACAAGTAGGATTCCGGTTGAGGTGAGTGCATGATTACTCCGACTCAAATTCCAATTCTAGTTCCGCTGGCCCTTCTCCTTATTACCAATATTGGATCCATGGTCGAGGGAGGTACAGGCAAGGCAGGCATGTTTCGTCCGGCGTTGGGAGTCGCGGCGAGGACCCTGCTGCGGCGGTTCTGCGGCCAGGCCACGGCGGCTCGATCTCTGTCGAGGCCGGCCGGAGCTAGCATGCTAAGACACCTACACGTACGTACGCCCTCTCGTTTAATTCGCTCTCTATATATATGAGCCTGCGTGTGTTGGATGAAATTGTTGTTCATCAAATTGCAGTCTCAGCAGGCGAATGCTGCAGCTGCTACTGCTGGCCACCCCTTTGGCCTTTTTCACAGGTACCTCAAACCACATGCCATGGCAATAGCCGGATTGTCTACAGCTAGTGTTGGACTTTGGTATACGAACAAGAAACTCCCCCGGTTATACAATGGACTTTGGTACGATAAGATTATGAACGAGAGCCTCATCCTGTCACAGATTGGACTTTGGTATGATAAGATTATGAAAAGGGACCTACCTCCGTCAGAGATTTACTGGGATGTCCCTTCCGGTGCCGCTGTCTCTGAAGCTGACTGGGTTAAAACTTGTGTCGTCCCTTCGGCTCACTGGGTCGCCGAGGTTGATTGGGTTGAAGCTGGTGCGGTCTCTCCGGTTGTGAGGAATCAACGTCATTGTGGTGAGTGTCTTGGGCATACTATTATTCTGTGCTGCAAGCTAGTGTGTGTTTTATTTATACTGTTCTATCATTAGCGGATCGAAGTTTATTTCCTACTGCGTGCAGCTTAACTAATTCTGGGATGCAGCTAACATATAGAGCTACCGTATATATATCAGCAGTTCAGCGCATGGATCCCTTCACGTTACAACTCACAACCACCTTATATAACTTACTCGTGCATTTGTCACAGGCTGCTGTTGGGCGATGGCTGCTGCAGCCTCAGTCGAAGCCATGCATTACCTCAAGACCTCCAAGTCAATCTCGCTATCTGTTCAAGAGCTCATCGACTGTGACACAAAGAGCAAAGGGTGTGACGGCGGCTTCATACAGAATGCATTAAGGTATGTGCAAGAAAATGGGCTCTCGAGTGAATCCCACTACCCATACAAGCCTGAGAGGAGTATATCGGGTTGCAAGCGGAACAAAATAGCAGCAACATAAAGGATATCAGGGTTTCGATTTGTCGACCCGACCGAGGAAGCTCTAGAGAAAGCGGTAGCTAAGCAGCCTGTGGTTGTCTGTTTGCACTGTTCTGATGGCCTGATGAGGTACTACAAAGGAGGCATCGTGGATTATGAACCTGTCAGCGGCATGACCAACGAGGAACACTATGTCCTGATTGTTGGTTATGGCACCGATTCCAATGGCGCCAAATACTGGCGCTTCAAGAACTCGTGGGGACCAAACTGGGGCGAAGGGGGGTTTGGGAGGATCCGTAGGCATGTTGACAACGAACGAGGAGCGTTGGGTATTTTCCTGAAACCAGGAGTATATCCGGTGCTTAATTAAGGGCTGATGACCTTTTCATGCATGGCTGGATCTTTTGTTAGCAAAATTGTATCCCTTGCCGAGTTGCACTGATACATTCGTCTTACCTTTGCTGGTGTAATTGCAGCTTACGATCTTCTTGTCTATGTGGTGAATCTAGTCTATGTAGGAAATCTTCCTAGCGAAACTTTATCGTCCTTTATCTATATTTTGCTAGTGAAAATTATTTTCATTGATCCTTCACTGTCAGGCTTTGTTTGGCATTGTGATGGATAACTATAATCCCGTTTGCCTAACCAGGTTTTTTGATTCTTTAGCAAGGTATATTTCCTATTTCTATATATAGCTATTTTTTGTAACCCTTACGCGACAAATTATAAAGAATAAATTACATTTTTTACCCCCTACTTTGGCATTGTTTACTCCAATTACCCCAGTAAATATCTTTTCATTCACATTAACTTGTTTATAGAAAGTTTTATCAATTTTCCTCTTTATAATTGTGACGCCCCCGGCTCAATCGTGCACTAATCATACACGCAAATGCACACGATCAAGCCTAAGGACTCACAGGAAGATATCACAACACAACTCTAAAACATAAATAAAGTCATACAAGCTTTATATTACAAGTCAGGGGCCTCGAGGGTTCGAATACATAAGCTTGCGTACAAGCGTCAGCGGAAGCATCAGATATCTGAGTACAGATATGAAACAGAAACAGAAAGGCCTTTTAGAAAGGCGGGGCAAAATAAAACACTACGATCGAAAGGCGCAGGCCTCCTGCCTGGGACCCTCCGAACCTACTCCTAGTCATCGGCCAGCTCGTAGAAGTATCCACCCTCGGGGTAGTAGTAGCGATCGTCGGCGTGGGCAGCTGTATCCGGGGCTCCGTCATCTGATTGCGTCAAAAGGATATGGGGAGAAAAAGAAAGCAAAGCAACCGTGAGTACTCATCTGAAGTACTCAGCAAGCAAGGATCTACATTACATATGCAACATTATCAAAGGAAAGGCTGTATATGTGGACTGGGCTGCAGAAATGCCAGAATAGAGAGAAGGCCTAGTCCTATCGAAGACTAGCATCTTCAGCGGTCTTGCAGCAATAGAAGAGAGTAGAACAGTACAATATAATGTAGTAGTAACGATATCAACCTCACCCAGAGATCCTTTCTCGACTCCCTGCGAGAAAGCAATCCCAGAGCCATACAGTCATCAACCTCGTCCTGAGATCCCTTCTCGACTCCCTGCGAGAAGCAATCCCAGAGCCATAGTATCCAATTCTAGTTACCGACGATCCGGTTATGCATAGATTAGTTCTTCCCTGCAGGGGTGCACCAACTTACCCACCACGCTCGCTTAACTCCGGCCGGTCACACTTTTCTAGGTCATGCCCGGCCTCGGCCAAACGATACACCGCAACCCTACCTACAGCTCAGCAGAGAGGTCCCCGTCAGTCTATATCCTAAGCGCTAAGGGGTCTTGGGCCATCGCCCTGTGCACTCCGGGTCGTTGCGAGCAGGGTGAAGCCAGGCACCAGGAGGGCGTCGGTCCGTCCCGGCCGCGAGGCTGAACTGGACGTCTGACAGAGCTTTCGGCTGATGCATACGATGCAGAGTGCCCATAACTTTTCCCACATGATGGATAGTGCTATCGGGCCAGAGGCCCACTCGAATCAAATATCCAAATCGCAGTGTGTTGGCAGTGCGGTAACGAGCAGAGACTCGCGATCGATGTGACCCCGTCGCCCCGTCTCGAGGACTTGCGGCAAGGGCTAGGAATGTCCGGCCACGCCTCGTATTCTCACTCGGGCACCATCCAGGCAACCCGTCTTCACATCACACGCGGGTACCCCTCAGGGTCGACCCGCCTTTCCAAGTAACAGTGTAAAGCCCAAGTATCCGTGTGTCCATAACATCAAGGAAATCCGAGGTATCACCCTCGATGGATACCCACTCGATGTAACTGTCAAGGTGAACGTAGGAGGATTCACCCTCGATGGGTTCACACTTGATGTGTTGCACGACAAGGTCGTATCGGAAGTGGAGAGGAGGAATCACCCTCGATGACCACGACCAAATAGCTACTCTACAGAGTTAACATCCGAAGTGCTACACGAGGTATCACCCTCGGCACTCGATAGTAACGCTGCAGTGTCGTTACAACTAAGGGGGTGAAGTGCGGTGCCGGGGCCTGTCTTCGATCCTGTCGATCGGGTCTTCTGATAATCCAGCGGGGCAGTCGGGATAAGTGGGGTCACTGATAGGTCTCTACCCAGCCTATACTAGACAGTTTAGGATAAGCAGGTAAGGTTTCAATAGCAGGTTACAATAAACAGGCTATGCATCAGAATAGGTAAAGCAGTAGCAGCAGCAATTCTAATGCAAGCATGAGAGAGAAAGAATAGGCGATATCGGTATGCTCAAGGGGGGGGTGCTTGCCTGGTTGCTCGGCGGCAAGGGCAAGGTCGTCAACGGTGTCGTCGGTTTCCGGAGCTGCGTCGGTACCGGGAACTGCATCGGGGTCTAACGAGAGAGAAGAGGGGGAGGAAACAGTATAAATACACAGCAAACATGAGCAACACAATGTACGACATGACAATATGCAGTGCCGGGTGTGTCCTAACGTATGGTTGCACGTCACCGAGGAAGGGGGAATCCATCCGGGAATGTTTTCCCGGTTCCGGACATTTGTCTGACAGATGACCGGAGGGGAACGGTTCGATGTTCGGATAGTTAGGGACGTGTGACGGACGAAAGGACCGCGTATTCGGATTCGTCTTGAAATTCTGAGCAACTTTCATGTACAAATTTTTTCGATCTGATTTACAGATTATTTTATATGATTTTCTGAAATTAATAGATTAATTTAATTCGAAAATAAATTATTGCGTCATCATGACGTCAGCATGATATCAGCAGTCAACTGTACTGTTGACTAGGTCAACCTGACAGCTGGGTCCCACCTGACAGTGATTGTTTAGTTAATTAACAGTAGTTAATTAGGTTAATTATCTAATTAGGTTAATTAATCTTAATTAGCTAGTTTAAACAGTATTTATTAAGTTAATTAATTATTTATTTAATATTTATTTATTTTTATTCATTTTTCTTTTTAAATCTTTTTTTTAATTAAACGTTCTGGGGCGTGGGGCCCCTCTGTCATAGGGCCAGGGGGCAGGGCCCAGTGGTCAGTGGCCCGGGAGGCCAAACGGGTGCGGGCGCGCGCGGTCACGCGGGCGCGAGCACGCCCGGCCGAGCGAGCAGAGGCCAGGGGCGGACCGCGGCGGCCTGGCTCGGCCTCGGCGAGAGGTGGCGGCGACGTCGACGGCGTCGAGCAGGTGTCGGGCCACGAGGGAGAGGGGACGGGGCCGCGAGGAGGAGGTCGAGAAGGACGGCGGCGGTCCGGTGACGGGGACGGGCACCGGCGGCAGGCCCGATCCCGATCCGATCGGGGGGGAGAGAGGAGCGAGGGGGGATCGTGCGGGGGGTGGTAGCGGCTAGGGTTTGGGAGGGGAACGGGGCCATATAGGCCGGGGGCAGCGGGGTGGGCCGGCTGGCTGCCAGCTGGGCCGAGAGACCCAGGAGGAGGGGGGTTCTCTGTTTTCTTTTCTTTTTTACTTTTATTTATTTTATTTCTTCTGCTTTGACAAATGTTTGGCCACTTGTTGACTTTTACAAAATATGAGACTTAGCCCAATAATTGCAAAGTATTACTAGCTAACACCAGAAATTGGTTTGGGTAATATGTAATTTCATTTGAAATTTAGAGTAATTAAAATGGATTTAATGGTTGCTGTTTGCTACTGTTTTAGATTGTTAGAGCCACTTAACTACTTCTAAAAATGTTGGGTTTAATTTTATAGTTGCCTCTGACTTATTTGCTATTAAATGAACATTTTAGTTTCTGTTTTGAACAACTTTGTTTATCACTTTTAGTTTGAATTTCCATTTGAATTTGAATTTGAAAAGAGATATCATACTAATGATGATTAAGCACTATTGATCATGATGACATGGCATAATCAAAAGGGGATTACTGTGGCTAACCACTGGGGGTGTTACAAATCTCCTCCACTAATAAGAATTCTCGTCCCGAGAATTAAGAGGAAGACTGAAAGAAAGCGGGGTATTCTTGGAAGTTCTTTCGAAGAAACGTCCGAAAAATCTCGAACGACTAGAATGTTTTCGATCATCTCAAGTGGAGAAGCGTCAACGCATTCAAGATGTATATTTTAGCCTCAGCATTTTGAGTTGTCTGGGCACGATAATTCACTAGCCCGGATGACTAACGGAGTATGCATTTCCTCATAATGAAAGTCATGCATGAATGCAAATTTTTCAGAGATGAATGAATGTGATGCTGCTGAATTAAATAAAACAGAAGCAGGTACTGAGTTAACGAGAAGGGTACCCAATTCGGTGGCAGGTTGATCCTGGACTTGTTTAATATCAATGTTGTAAGAGTGTCCACGACCATATGTTTTTCGCTTCTGTGTTGAGCCCGAAGATGAGCCAACATCACGATAGCGCTTCTGTGAGTCCTTATGCTTCATCTGAGCAATCTCAAGCAAAATAGCTGTGTTCACAAGAGTAGAAAAGTCGTTGAAGTCTTGAGCAGCAAGTGCAAGCTCGATGTCTGGGTGGAGTCCATTGCGGAACTTCTCTTGTCTACGGGCATCTGTGGCGATGTCTTCTTCAGCATAGCGGGAGAGGTCAAGAAATTCCCGCTGATAAGCTTCGACAGTCTTGTTACCCTGAGTGAGGTTGCGGAACTGGGTTTTCATCCTGTCCATAATTCCCTGAGGAATATAACGGGCACGGAAAGCAGCCTGGAACTCAAACCAGGTAACTATTGTTCCAGCAGGCAATGTACGCTTGCGTGTGTCCCACCATTGAGCAGCGGGACCCTTTAAGAAAAAGGACGCGAAGGCGACAAAGTTGGCAGGGGAGACATTTGCAGACTCCATCTCGTGAGTGATATCGCGAATCCAGTCATCAGCATCCAGTGGCTTCTCAGAGTTGCGGAACTGAGTGGGGTTAAGACGCATAAATTCCGGCAGAGTTATTGAAGGAGGGTTCTGGTTCTGGTTGTTCAGATGCGGGAACTGAGCCATAATCCCAGTCATGAACTGACGGTTGAGCTCAAATTGTTGCATCATCGCTGCCATATAGTCTGGCGGTGGTGGCATTCAGGGGCACGACCACGACCACGACCACCTGGTCTAACTATCCTGCTAAGTTTCAACAGGGGTAGTTTAGTAAAAGCAGTTGCGGGTGTTTAGCGACAAGCATGATGTAACACGACAATAATTAAGCAGTGTACTAGATACTTAACAGTAGTCAATTAAGACATACAGATCCATACACAGAGTCGGGTACATGTGAATAGCATAACGGCGCAAATTCAAAAAGCTAGATATGGTAGGCGGCGCGCAGGCACGCGGTAAGGAGGTACACCACGAGATATAGCAAAGGCTACATCAACGTCGGGAAGATCCACTGAAATGGGGTAGCTGCACGTGCGGACGACGAGTGTTGTCGCAGAAGGATCCTGTGCTCCATGTGCACTCTGATGCAGAACCCGGTCTCGAGCTGAAAGAAGAGGTCCACGTGGAGGTGCGTGACCTCCAACAGCAGGCCAATCAATACCAGCATACATCTGAGTCCTGCTCGGATAAAGGATGTGCTCCGGATGTATCCCTGCACGAACAGCGGGTAGCAACTACGTCATAGCATCATAGAGACGTGCTCGAGTGGCAACCAACTCGACGGCAAGAGCCCGAACAGTGCGATCCAGAGCCTGAGTGCACTGAATCAGAACGCACGGGTCGTAGCGACGAGGCTCGTACGTGGCACAGATAGCTGTGTAGTATCCAGTAGTATCTCCAGTAGGGGCATACGGAATGTATCGGAACTCGGAAGCATCCAAGCTATCGGTGAACTCTCCTCGGAGACGTGCGACAGCAGAGTAGGCAGCATCATGTACTGCCATCTCAATCGTCACGCCGATACCGTGGAAAAGGTGCAGCTCAGTGTCTGAGTCATCGCGCTGATCATAGATACGAACATCAGCATGGTACTGCTCCTGGTTGAACTCGCGGTAATCCTCGTAGACCATGTACTCGGGGTACCAGCGGTAACCCAGCCTGGTCAGGAGGGCAATCAAGACAGCTGGAAAACCAGGGGCACCACGAGCCCAAGTGCGAAGCACAAGCTGCGTCGTAGGGCGTGGTGGAAACAAACATTCCATCTGAAACAGAGGAAATTCAGGGTTGTCAAAAGACAATGAGAAGTATAATACAACTCAGAGAGAAAGGTTAAACAAAACAATGGAAAAGAAAATGATTATCAGACTAATCAGATCAATGGTAAGGAATTAAGCACAGATATCCAGCTCTCCGGGTAGACGAGATTTACGAGATCCTAAGTGTCGGCGTTAGTAAAATTATTTAACCCGAATAGAAGAGAGATCAGAGTCCCAGAGTAAAGGTCGAGGAGTAAAAGATCCTAATACCACCCAATTGGCGACGTGGGCCCGTAAGCCACATAGCCAAGTTAGTAAAACAATTTTGGACCACTAAACTCAACTTCGGCCAAGGAGTTGGAAAGGGGGATTCCTACAGGCAGTCGGCTCTGATACCAACTTGTGACGCCCCCGGCTCAATCGTGCACTAATCATACACGCAAATGCATACGATCAAGCCTAAGGACTCACGGGAAGATATCACAACACAACTCTAAAAGATAAATAAAGTCATACAAGCTTTATATTACAAGCCAGGGGCCTCGATGGCTCGAATACATAAGCTTGCGTACAAGCGTCAGCGGAAGCATCAGATATCTGAGTACAGATATGAAACAGAAACAGAAAGGCCTTTTAGAAAGGCGGGGCAAAATAAAACACTACGATCGAAATGCACAGGCCTCCTGCCTGGGACCCTCCGAACCTACTCCTGGTCATCGGCCAGCTCGTAGAAGTATCCACCCTCGGGGTAGTAGTAGCGATCGTCGGCGTGGGCAGCTGTATCCGGGGCTCCGTCATCCGATTGCGTCAAAAGGATATGGGGAGAAAAAGAAAGCAAAGCAACCGTGAGTACTCATCTGAAATACTCAGCAAGCAAGGATCTACATTACATATGCATCATTATCAAAGGAAAGGCTGTATATGTGGACTGGGCTGCAGAAATGCCAGAATAGAGAGAAGGCCTAGTCCTATCGAAGACTAGCATCTTCAGCGGTCTTGCAGCAATAGAAGAGAGTAGAACAGTACAATATAATGTAGCAGTAACGATATCAACCTCACCCAGAGATCCTTTCTCGACTCCCTGCGAGAAAGCAATCCCAGAGTCATACAGTCATCAACCTCGTCCTGAGATCCCTTCTCGACTCCCTGCGAGAAGCAATCCCAGAGCCATAGTATCCAATTCTAGTTGTATCGATCGGGATACAACTCCGAGTGTCCGTTACCGAGGATCCGGCTATGCATAGATTAGTTCTTCCCTGCAGGGGTGCACCAACTTACCCACCATGCTCGCTTAACTCCGGCCAGTCACACTTTTCTAGGTCATGCCCGGCCTCGGCCAAACGATACACCGCAACCCTACCTACAACTCAGCAGAGAGGTCCCCGTCGGTCTATATCCTAAGCGCTCAGGGGTCTTGGGCCATCGCCCTATGCACTCTGGGTCGTTGCGAGCAGGGTGAAGCCAGGCACCAGGAGGGCGTCGGTCCGTCCCGGCCGCGAGGCTGAACTGGACGTCTGACAGACCTTTCGGCTGATGCATACGATACAGAGTGCCCATAACTTTTCTCACGTGATGGATAGTGCTATCGGGCCAGAGGCCCACTCGAATCAAATATCCAAATCGCAGTGTGTTGGCAATGCGGTAACGAGCAGAGACTCATGATCGATGTGACCCCGTCGCCCCGTCTCGAGGACTTGCGGCAACGGCTAGGAATGCCCGGCCACGCCTCGTATTCTCACTCGGGCACCATCCAGGCAACCCGTCTTCACATCACACGCGGGTACCCCTCAGGGTCGACCCGTCTTTCCAAGTAACAATGTAAAGCCCAAGTATCCGTGTGTCCATAACATCAAGGAAATCCGAGGTATCACCCTCGATGGATACCCACTCGATGTAACTGCCAAGGTGAACGTAGGAGGATTCACCCTCGATGGGTTCACACTTGATGTGTTGCACGACAGGGTCGTATCGGAAGTGGAGAAGGAGGAATCACCCTCGATGACCACGACCAAATAGCTACTCTACAGAGTTAACATCTGAAGTGCTACACGAGGTATCACCCTCGGCACTCGATAGTAACGCTGCAGTGTCGTTACAACTAAGTGGGTGAAGTGCGGTGCCGGGGCCTGTCGTCGATCCCGTCGATCGGGTCTTCTGATAATCCAGCGGGGCAGTCGGGACAAGTGGGGTCACTGATAGGTCTCTACCCAGCCTATACTAGACAGTTTAGGATAAGCAGGTAAGGTTTCAATAGTAGGTTACAATAAACAGGCTATGCATCAGAATAGGTAAAGCAGTAGCAGCAGCAATTCTAATGCAAGCATGAGAGAGAAAGAATAGGCGATATCGGTATGCTCAAGGGGGGGGGTGCTTGCCTGGTTGCTCGGCGGCAAGGGCAAGGTCGTCAACGGTGTCGTCGGTTTCCGGAGCTGCGTCGGTACCGGGAACTGCGTTGGGGTCTAACGAGAGAGAAGAGGAGGAGGAAACAGTATAAATACATAGCAAACATGAGCAACACAATGTACGACATGACAATATGCAGTGCCGGGTGTGTCCTAACATATGGTTGCATGTCACCGAGGAAGGGGGAATCCATCCGGAAATGTTTAACCGTGTTCCGGACATTTGTCAGACAGATGACCGGAGGGGAACGGTTCCATGTTCGGATAGTTAGGGACGTGTGACGGACGAACGGACTGCGTATTCGGATTCGTCTCGAAATTCTGAGTAACTTTCATGTACAAAGTTTTTCGATCTGAGTTACGGATTATTTTATATGATTTTCTAAAGTTTTGATGATTTTCTGGAATTAATAGATTAATTTAATTCAAAAATAAATTATTGCGTCATCATGACGTCAGCAGTCAACTGTACTGTTGACTAGGTCAATCTGACAGGTGGGTCCCACCTGTCAGTGACTTTTTAGTTAATTAACAGTAGTTAATTAGATTAATTATCTAATTAGGTTAATTAATCTGAATCAGCTAGTTTAAACAGTATTAATTAAGTTAATTAATTAATTATTTAATATTTATTCATTTTTATTCATTTTTCTTTTTAAATCTTTTTTTAATTAAACGTTCTGGGGCGTGGGGCCCTCTGTCATAGGGCCAAGGGGCAGGGCCCAGTGGTCAGTGGCCCGGGAGGCCAAACGGGTGCGGGCGCGCGCGGTCACGCGGGCGCGAGCATGCCCGGCCGAGCGAGCAGAGGCCAGGGGCGGACCGCGGCGGCCTGGCTTGGCCTCGGCGAGAGGTGGCGGCGACGACGACGGCGTCGAGCAGGTGTCGGGCCACGAGGGAGAGGGGACGGGGCCGCGAGGAGGAGGTCGAGGAGGACGGCAGCGGTCCGGTGACGGGGACGGGCACCGGCGGCGGGCCCGATCCCGATCCGATCGGGGGGGAGGAAGAGAGGAGCGAGGGGGGATCGTGGGGGGGAGGGTAGCGGCTAGGGTTTGGGAAGGAAACGGGGCCATATAGACCAGGGGGCAGCGGGGTGGGCCGGCTGGCTGCCAGCTGGGCCGAGAGGCCCAGGGGGAGGGGGGTTCTCTGTTTTCTTTTTTTTACTTTTATTTATTTTATTTCTTCTACTTTGACAAATGTTTGGCCACTTGTTGACTTTTACAAAATATGAGACTTAGCCCAATAATTGCAAAGTATTACTAGCTAACACCAGAAATTGGTTTGGGTAATATATAATTTCATTTGAAATTTAGGGTAATTAAAATGAATTTAATGGTTGCTGGTTGCTACTGTTTTTGATTGTTAGAGCCACTTAACGACTTCTAAAAATGTTGGGTTTAATTTTATAGTTGCCTCTGAATTATTTGCTATTAAATGAACATTTTAGTTTCTGTTTTGAACAACTTTATTTATTACTTTTAGTTTGAATTTCCATTTGAATTTGAATTTGAAAAGAGATATGATACTAATGATGATTAAGCACTGTTGATCATGATGACATGGCATAATCAAAAGGGGATTTTTGTGGCTAACCACTGGGGGTGTTACATAATTTCTTTGAGAGCAATCTGCCAGGTGGGTCCTGGAATCAGGTACACATGATGTGCCACGTCATGGCGGTTTAGTTTCTTGTGCACACCATATGTACTAGATAGGAAGTGCGGCCTGACACACACCAAATTGATTCCGTCGTATTCAACCCTGTAAGTCAAAATATATGTTACACATGATGCAAAGGTTCAAAGCATGAAGATTCATTACACCCCACTATTACACGCCATCGTAGCATGATAGCAAAAGCCTCAAGGTTCAATTATAGCACCAAAAGGATGCCATAGTGGTGTTTTCGTGTCACTTATTTGGACTGCTTTTGTACAGCATGGCATGAAACTATATAGTAGACTATTAGCTAGATAGATAGCTCTCTCTCTCTCTCTATATATATATATATATATATGCTTGCCGTCCAGTTTACTTGCGTGTTGCGATGAACAGAACTGCTGAAAGACATATCATGTTAGCTATAAATAATGAATGGGGCGATGACGGCGGTGCGCCTTCGGCTCGCTTCAGTGCTTGGAGTCGTCGCTAGGTGGTCTACGAATCTGGATATAATTTTTATTTCTGGTATTCGTTGTACTGCCATGATTGAAGATGAATAGATTGGAAGTTTTCTCGCAAAAAAAAAATGAATGGGAAACTATATATATGATTCAACCAGCGGATATTAAGGAACGATCCGCCGTCGGCACAAAAAAAATCTCTCCTGCGTCTCCGTGTCTTCTTGTGTTTCCTCCAAAAAAGTGTAGGGCAACACTAGGTGCCGGCGCGCCGGCACAAATATGGGCCGGTCGTGCCCTAGCCGCCGGATCTCATGTCCCTCAACTGTAGGATCTTCTATTTTTTTTATTCTATTGCTTCTTCTACCTCCCGTCGCCCCTCTGTTGCTGTAAAAAACACTCGCGGGCATCGCGTGCAGCAATCCCCCCGGGCTTCCCTCGCCGTCCTCCTCCCCTACCACCCCTGTCTCCGGTCATCCTCACCGGACACCGCCCCCTCGCCGGTCGTCCTCACCAGCTGCAAAAAAGAGCTGTTTGCAGCTCGCTGTATTTGCCCTTTCCAGCATGGATGGCCGCCCTCGCCGTGTTCCAGCAAATCGCCTGCGAGCTTGCAGCACTCGACGCCGACGGTCGCTGCTTGCCAGACCGGTGGTCGCAGTTCATAGCTCTGGCCAATCACTGGTGGCAGCACCTCACCTCCGCAGGTTGTAGCAAATTTGCTTGCCAGTTGTAGCACTTTTGGTCACTGGTTGTAGCATATTTGGGCGTCGCCGCAGAAAACACTCCGACGATGCAACAAAAATGGATGTTGGTTCCAGCCTCCAGCTGTGCCGGCTGTAGCAATTTTTTATGTTGGTTGAAGCAGGACGCATGACGCCGGTTGTAGCAATAAAAATGTGATGGCCGTGCGATGTAGCAAAACGTAGCACTGGTTGTAGCCGGATGGGGCACCGGTTATAGCAATTCATGACACCCGTTGTAGCATGTAGCAAAAAAATACGATGGTTCATGCTATGTAGCAAAAGTCGACGCCGGTTGCAGCTGAGTGGTGTGCCGGTTGTAGCAAAATGTGATACCGGTTGTAGCATGTAGCAAGAGATTGTGGCTTTTCAGGGGAAGAAGATACGCATGATACTAGTATATAATACTCCCCATTACAACCAGACTGCGGCCACCATTCACTAGGGCCCACACTCTCCCTCTCTCGAACTTCCCGATCTATCTCTCTCCTCCGTATCTTCTTCTCCTGATTTCTTCCCCCAAATCAATGGGGATACCCCCCTGAAAAATAATGTGGAATAGGAAGGGGATTCATCAGTGATTGCCGACAGCGGCATCAGCCACGACAACAAGGTAGCGCCGCCGGCAATGGCCCTGTTTTCGAGCTCGTTGTGACTGCCATGGCTGCACCGCCGGCCATGGCCCATTTCCAAGCACACGGTGCTTGCCATGGTAGCAATCTCGAGCTTGTGCTTGATGTGTTTTGGGCTGCCACCGTGCGCTGGGCGTAAGCCAATATCTCTTCCTTTTTCCTCTCTCTCTCTCTGCCTTTTCCTCTCTTTTCTCACTTTTCCGCTCGAAGAACTCGTCTCCTCTGCAGGAATCACCTGTGCTCTGCAAGCTACACCTTTAATGCCATGGTGGCATCCGAGCCTAGTTGGCTCATGGGGCAGCGGTATTGGGGCTATGTATTGGGCATGCCCTTACCAGTGAGTGCTTGGGGAGGAAAGCCTAGATGCAGAAGGAAGAAAAGCAAAAGTGAGCGGCTGGAAATAACTGCGGGAGGATAAGGGATGTGAGGTGGGCCTACTAGCAGCAACAGCTAGCGAGTGTGCGGGCGCGACCGGCCGAAGCTTCGGCCGGCGCCCCGGCGTGAAACGTTTTCCAGAAGTGGATGGGTGCGTCAGAGAGTACTTCGTGTACACGTGAGTTTTCAGCCGGTGTTCCAACAAGGTGGACCATGCACGCTGGGCTCCAACAGCCGCGTCTCGCACCGCTCAGTCCTCCTGCAACCGCGCCGCAGATCCTTATGCCTCCGCTGCTGCCACTCGTGCACCTTAGGCAGTTTTTGGTATTTGAACTAAAACCACGACTAGTAATTTGAAACAGAGGAAGTATTTGGCAGTACCATAAAAACCGGCCGGAAACGGGGTTGGGTTTCCTCTCGTTGGATAAAACTCGATGGGGGTGACCTGCTCCTTCGATCGGAGGCTGGCGACACTTCGTTCCATCGACGAGTTATACGAACGAGAACTGCTCGTGCACCGGCGGGATAGATATCGATTCCCTTCCCTCGATGAGTGCCATCGCCAGCCTCGCGTCGCCGTCGCCGCCGGTGAAGCGCGGCCAGTTCAGGACGCTCTTCACGGTGCCCCACTTCGCCAAGTGGGCGCAGAAGCCCACCGGCACTGCGCAACTGTGGCAGTTCCGCAGTCAGGCTGTGGCGGCTGGGTCGTCGTGGAGGCCGGACGGAGCTAGCAATGGCAAGCTCCGACACCTACACGTACGTACGCCCCTTCCTCTCGCCGCCTGTTTGATGAAAGTAACTGAATTTTTTTTTCTTCTGTTGATCAAACCGCGGTCTCAGCAGGGAAGGGCTGGCCACCGCTCCGGCTTTTTCCATAGGTACCTCAAACCACAGGCCATGGCAATAGCTGGGTTGTCGTCCATTGTTGGCCTTGGACTTTGGTGCATGAGCAAGAACCTCCACCCGTCGGAGATTGATTGGGTCAAAACCAATGTTTTAAATAGCGGGTTATGGAAAATAGCGGCATGCCTCCAAATCAGCTATAGCAAAGCTATAGCGGGCTATTTGTGAAGGCGACCATTTAGCGGCACCCTGCTGAAAAGGCTATAGCGGGCTATAGCGAAGCTATAGCCGGCTATTTAAAACTATGGTCAAAACTGGTGTTGTTTCTCCACTTGTGAGGACACAAAACAACTGCAGTGAGTGTCTTGACCTTAATTATTCTCCACTGCTAGCTGGGATCTTTCTTGGAGTAGCGTACAATTCACAACCACCTTAACTCGATCGAGCCAATGTTGCAGAATGTTGTTGGGCCATGGCTGTTGTAGCCTCAGTCGAAGCTGCACATTATCAGAATACCATGCAGTTAATCTCATTGTCGGTTCAAAAACTCATCGACTGTGACACAGAGAGCGGTGGGTGTGAGCGCGGTCACAAAGAGAATGCCTTCGGGTATATACAAGACAACAGAATCTTGAGCGAATCCTCCTACCCATACATGGCTCGGAGGAGTAAATCGGGTTGCAAGCGGTACAACACAGAAGAAGCGGCAGCAAGGATATCGGGGTTTCGATTTGTCGACCCAACCGAGGATGCGCTAGAGAAAGCTGTGGCAAAGCAGCCCGTAGTTGTCTCTTTGCAAGGTTCCGATGAATTGGAAAACTACAGCGGAGGCATAATGGATTACGGAGCCGTCGAAGGCGGGACCGGGTGGACGCATGCCGTCCTGATTGTTGGTTACGGCACAGATTCAGCCGGCGTCAAGTATTGGCGCTTCAAGAACTCGTGGGGACCAGGCTGGGGCGAGGGAGGTTTTGGGAGGATCCGCAGGCACGTTGACGATCAGCGAGGTGCGTTGGGTATTTTCATGAAACCAGGAGTACATCCGGTGCTGGAGGACTGATGGAGCTTGCATGGTTGGATCTTTTGCGCCTAAAATTATCGGAAATACTAACGCCCACACGTGTGGGCGTTTGCATCTCGTCCACACGCGTGGATCCACGTCCGTTTGTGGTTGCACGAATCTTGGCATGTTTGTGGTGCCACGTAGGACTGGGCTGGTGTGTGGGCATTCATTCGGTCGCCCACACGTCCGTTTTCACCACACGAAAGGACCAGTGTGTGGGCGTTTAGCAGTTCGCCCACACGTCAGTTTTCACTCACGCACAGGGGCTGGTGTGTGGGCATTTATTAGTTCGCCCACACGCCCGTCTCTTCTCCCACACCCAAAGCTGCCAGTTGCCATATGTTTTGCAGGGTACATGGCAACTGCCCTAGTGTGCTTGTAAGCAGATGGCAACTCTCTCTTTTACCCGAACATGTCAGTTGTCATGTGTTTTGCAGGGTACATGGCAACTGCCCTAGTGTGCTTGTAAGCAGATGGCAACTCTCTCTTTACCCGAACATGTTATTTGGCCATGTCTTTTTGTAGCGCTACACGGCAATTGCCTAGTGTTAGTAGGTGGCAACTCCTAAAGTTTTCAAATCATGGCAACTGTAGTAAACCAGACCATACATGGCAACTGCATAGTGTTAGTAGGTGGCAACCCCTAAAGTTTTCAAATCATGGCAACTATAGTAAACCAGACCATACATGGCAACAACTGCAGTTGTCCAAAAATGGCATCTGGCACTTGACCTGAGATGGCAATTGCAGTTGAGCAACCATGGCAACTGTAGTTGTCCGACATGGCAACTGTAGTTCAGCGACATGGCAACTGCAGTTAAACGAACATGGAAGAGGGTCCGAACCATGGCAACTGCGGGACGCGTGGTGACTGTCACGCGGGGCGTGCGGGACCATGAGATAGGAGGCCTGATGTACGGGCGTGTGGGTGTTATCTATTTTGCCCACACGTAGGAGTATGAGAGGAACCGCGAGGAAAAAAAGAGATGTGTGGGCATTACTTGTTTTGCCCACACGTAGGCGTATGGGCTGATCCTCTTAGACACCACACAAAACGTGTGGGCAGACCCCCTGGATGCCACACGTGTGGCAGTTATCGTCGTCCAAAATTATATATACCCCCTACGTTGTTTCATATCTTATGATTATTATACCCTACTGGTGTAATTGAATCCTACTGTTTTTTATTATGTTGTGGTGCTCCTTTTATATCTAAACTAGTCTATGTTGGACGTCTTCCTTGTGAAACTTTAACATCTCTTGATATCTAAACATTGTTATTAGTTTACTTTTTTAAATTAAGAAATCTACAAAAGCTCTACCCTTTCATCAAGTTGAAAGAAAATAGACCTAATAATAAGGATTTTTTTTTCCCAAAAACCAATACATATGCCCCACACACACACACACACTAGCCCCGGGGTTGCTCACCGGTCTAGCTGCTGGCTCTCACACTTAAGTGGCACACCCTACAGCGCGAAGGCAGTTTTCGGAGCCACTGCGCTGGCTTCCAAACATTTGCAGTGCACACTCACCAACACCGACAATGTGGACCGATGGATTCTCCCACTCAAGCGATGAAAACTAACACCCCTACAACACAACGATGAGTTCCAAACCCGCCTCGTGTAGCATGGGCTACAAGGCGCCCGAAGCGTGCGGCGCTACTGCTCGCGAGCCGGCGGGGCGTGCCTGAGCAGCGCCTCCGGGGACAGTGCGTGTGTGTTTGTTGTGATTGTGGCCTTGAGTGGAGTGGTCCATGAGGCTTTGTTGTTTGTATGGTTTTCAGCCTATAGTTTTGCTCATAACCGGCCACTTTGTCCTGTTATGTTTTTTATCCGGTTTCTCTTATAAACTGGATCAACTATCTTCTCCTATAATGCAATGCCAGAGCTGCTGGACCTATGACAAGGTTCCGTCAAAAATATGCAGTAATTGTTACGATGGATACACTGTCATCATCATTCTTTCTTTTTCTTTTTTTACAACAAAAGGTGTTTCTCCTCGCCCCATTTTTAACGAGGCAACTGTCACCATCATTCCCATTGCCATTGGTACTTTTGTGGCACTGAAAACTTCTCCCGACTCGACTATCGATTTCATGTTAATAGGAAATCAACTTGGCTCATATACCACTCGTTGGCTCCAGGCCGGACTTGTACGTCGGCTCCTCGGCGAGTGCCTCCTGTCGAGACAATTCCCATACACAGCTGCCGCTAGCGACACAAGCTAGCCAGTTGATTCCATCGAGACGATGCGCACGTACACATGAAGCAGGCAGGCAACCTGCTGGATTGATTCCCACGTGAACCTAGTAGCATACTAGGAAATGCATAGTGCAATGCATGTTAATATTAGGCAGTATATCAATTTCATACAGATAATAGGTAAGATATCGTGTTCGTGTTAATTATGTGATTAGTGCTGACGGTGATATTTGGTATGTTATTTGTTTCATGTTAAATATGTTGAGCGTTCATTATTGAAGCAATCTAGGTCGTTGGATTGACCTTATTGATGGCTGAGATTAAATTGATCTGCCCCTTAGGATCTTTTTATATTGGTATAGATATGGACGTAGATCATGTACAGAGATTGAGTTTGTGTCCGGCCAGGCGGTATGCATGCGTGTCGTCGGAGGCGGAGACAGTGAGCGCGACGGAGAGAATAAATCCTGCAATCTCGCGACTCCAATTACCGCACGGTGGCTGGTGTTCGTCTACCAGTCGGATTCCGGTCGCGGTGAGTCCAAGCTAGCTTACTACGACTTGATCATCATCAAAACTCCAATTCCGCTGGCGCTCCTCCTATTCCTCTATATTTGCATTGCATCCAATTCCGGATCTAGTCTAGACAGGCACTGAGGCAGACATGGTTCATCCGGCGTTGGGAGCCGCGGGGAGGACCCTGCTACGGCGGTTCTGCGGCCAGGCCACGGCGGCTCGGTCGCTGCCGAGGCCGGCCAGAGCTAGCAGGCTCCTGAGACACCTACACGTACGTACCCCCTCTCGCTTAGTTCGCTCTCCGTGAATGTGTGTGCGTGTGTTGGATGAAATTGAGAATGTTTTTGTTCATCAAACAAATTGCAGCCTCAGCAGGCCTTTTTCGCAAGTACCTCAAACCCAACCCACATGCTATGGCAATAGCTCGACTGTCTACAGCTGGTGCTGGACTTTCCCAGCCAGAGATTGACTGGGTTGAAGCTTGTGTCGTCTCTTCGGACGAATGGGTCGCTGAAGTTGATTGGGTTGAAGCTGGTGTGGTCTCTCCGGTTGTGAGGAACCAAAACGGTTGCGGTGAGTTTGTTGAGCTTGCTTATTCTCCGCGGCGAGCTAGTGTGTGTTTTATTTATACTCCCTCTGTGTGCCCAAATACATGGTGCATAAACTTAGTCAAAAGGTCAAATCTTTTAAATTTTGACCAAATATATAGATGAAACTGTTAACAGTATTAATATAGAGTCAATACATTATAAAGTCAGCAGTTCAGTGCATGGATCCCTTTAGGTTACAACTCGCAACCACCTTAACTAACTCGTGCGTTTGTCACAGGAAGCTGTTGGGCGATGGCTGCTGCAGCCTCAGTCGAGGCTATGCATTACCTGAACACCTCCCAGTCAATCTTGCTGTCGGTTCAAGAGCTCATCGACTGTGACACGGAGAGTAATGGGTGTGAGGGGGGCAACGAACAGGATGCTTTCACATATATACAGAAAAATGGGCTCTCGAGTGAATCCGACTACCAATACAAGGCCGAGAGGAGTATATCGGGTTGCAAGCGGAATAAAATAGCAGCAACATCAAGGATATCAGGGTTTCGACTAGTCGACCCTACCGAGGATGCTCTAGAGAAAGCGGTGGCTAAGCAGCCTGTGGTTGTCACCTTGCAGTGTTCCAATGAGATGATCAGGTACTACAAAGGAGGCATTTTGGATTATAAAGCTGTCAGCGGCAACACCGACGACGACAAGCATACTGTCCTGATTGTAGGTTATGGCACTGATTCCAATGGCATAAAATACTGGCGCTTCAAGAGCTCGTGGGGACCAGACTGGGGTGAGGTGGGGTTTGGGAGGATCCGTAGGCATGTTGACGATGAGCGAGGAGCGTTGGGTATTTTCCTCGAAGAAGGAGTATATCCGGTGCTTGACGACTGATTGATGTTGCATGGCTGGATCTATTGATTGCAAAAATGTATCCCTTGCCCATTTTCTTTTTTTACGAGAATCTCTTGCCAGTTGCATCTCACATATTTCTTTTACGGGGATTCCTTGCCAATTGCATATCACATATTTGTTATAAAGCTTACAATGTTTTTTTTTCTATGTTGTGATGCTGCTTTTATCTAATCTATGTTGGAGATCGTCCTAGTGAAACTTTTCATCTTATCTATGTTTTGCTAGCCATAATTTATTTCATCGGTCATCATGGTAAGGCTTTGTTTGGCATTGGGATGGATAACTATAATCCCATTTACCTATCTATTTCTATAGCTATTTTTTGTACACCTTCCGCAACAAATTATAGAAAAAATTGTTTTTACCGCCTACCTTGGCATTCTTAAGCTAATTATCCCAGTAAATATCTTTTTATTTGGATTACCTCAGTTAGAGAAAGTTTTGCTAGTTTTTACCCCTTGTCATTTTTTGAGAGCAATCTGCCAAATGGGTCACGGGATAGATGGGTGCGTGAAGACACGATTCCCCTAACTCCTCCCTCCCTCTCCCTCCCGCGCCGCCCCCGCGCAGTGGCGGGCAGGGAACACTAGGCAGCCGCCGCCGAGCTCCCCACCTTCCCTCCTCCTCTCCCGCCACCGCCAGAGGGCCTGGCCGGGCAAAGCTCGCCCGGGCCGGCGGCGGCGGGGCCCTCTCGATCCCCCGTAGGCAGAGGTGCGGTGCGGGCCTCCTCTCCGGCTGGGGCGCGGGCGCCGGGCGCCGCGGCGCGACGCCGTGCGGGCGCGCTGGAGGCCGCTGGCGTGGTGGCGGCGTGTCGGGCGGCGTGCACTGTGGCGGATCGTGCGGGGCGAGCTCTGGCGGCGTGGATCTGGCGCGTGGGGTGCTTCTGCGACGAGGGCTGTGGGCGGCGCGGCCTGGCGCTTCCTGGGCATCGGACGGTGGCTGCTGGCAGCGAGGTAGCCGACGGTTCTTCTCACGGGCGGGTGGAGGCAGGTCGGCGGCTGGACGGTGGATGCCTTGGCCTCGGACGGTGGTGGCGGGACGATGCGTGGAGAGCCGAGGGGGCGCGGGGCTGGCACCGTGATGCGGCTGCTTGGTGGTCGGACTGTCGGCTGCCCTGGCGGCCTCCCATTTGGATCCGGGATGCCCAGATCTGATGGGGCGGCATCCGCCCCCCGGGTGCGTTGGCTGGTAGTTGGCTGGCAATGCGGACTGGCCTCTGGTGCGGGAGTTTGACGCGGTCCTCCTGCCCGGGGCTCGTCGCTCCTCGTGCGGCATCCGGCGTTCGGTCGCCCTGGAGTCGGTGCACGGCTCTGGGCCGCCTCCGTTCCGGTCAAGGTAGGAGCTTGCGGTTCGATTGGGGGGCGTCTTCTCGTTATGGCGTTGATGAAGGACCGTGGTGGTGGTGGTGGTCGGGACAGCGTTGTGCCGTAGGCCATGGATTTGGCGTCGTCTGAGTGGTTGGCTCGACGATGGCCGTCAGTAGCCACTGGGCCATGCCCCCCCCCCCCCCCCCCCCCGGTCCACTTGGATAGGAGGGGACTTCAGGCGTGGGTGCGGCTGCCTACCCGCCGAGCGGCCTCTACCGCGACCGGATCCGAAGCATCGCCGTGTCTGGAGCGCAGATGAGATCGAATGTTTTCTGCGTGTCCCAGTTCGGTCGTAGCGGATCCAGCTACTCCAGCGCCTCCTCTCGTTCGTCCGGCGCCGGCGCCGAGAACTTCGGCGTGAACGAGCTCACAACGATCGCTCACCAAATGTACAGTGACAGGTACACCCAGCGCATGCTCCAAGCATTCAACGTCGCATCTTCGCCAGCGTTGGACCGTGCCATGGAGAATCGGTTATGGGGGATCGAGCTGCATGACATCCCATCTCCGGCGCCAGCACTTGGAAACGGCGGTGGCCCCGACGGTGTGCTGGAGATTTGGTTCTGCGAGCTTGACGTGGGCTGGGTTCTCCAGATCTGCCAGGAGCATGGCTCCCGCTGGCAGCTTCCGCTCTCAGACGACAAGCCGAACTCATCGTTGCTAGATTTGGTGGAGAGGTGGATCCGAGGTCTCACCGTGATTGTCCAGAGTATAGGTACGCTGGTGTCCACTCGCCACGAGATGATGGCAATTGTACGGTTTGGCAAAGCGAGCATTTCCAAGATGTTCATCTTCGTCGAGGCCACCCTCTTTGCTTTCAAGGCGACGAGGCCACTGCTAGATGGGAAGCGTTCCTACTCCCTCGTGAGGGAGCCACGTGTATATATTGATTGAGGCAGGAAACACCCCTGCCGTGGCTTACAAGGTTGTACCAATCTCTTGGGGATTCGGTAGTTACATAGGAGATAGAAAGAGCTACGGGAGAGGAAGAGATAGAGTTAGTTTGAGATTACAAGAGAGATATATCTCTAAGTCTAACACCCTCTCTTAATCTCAACTATCCTACATTAAGATTCCTCTTGAATTCCTCGAAAAGCTTGACTGGCAAAGCTTTAGTGAATCCATCTGCAACTTGATCTCTGGAAGGGATGAATCGTATGTCTAACTTCTTTTCTGCAACCCTTTCTCTTACAAAGTGAAAGTCAATTTCTATATGCTTGGTTCTGCCATGGAACACTGGATTTGCAGAAAGATATGTGGCTCCTAAGTTGTCACACCACAAACATGACACACGATGCTGCTTAATTCCCAACTCATTTAGCAATGATTCAACCCAAATGATTTCGGCAGTAGCATTAGCTAGTGACTTGTATTCAGCTTCAGTACTTGACCTGGACACTGTGGCTTGTTTTCTAGCATTCCAAGAGATGAGATTAGAACCAAAGAATACTGCAAATCCTCCAGTTGACTACCTGTCATCACTGCATCCTGCCCAGTCAGCATCAGAGAAGGCACTAACAAGGGTGGAGTTAGAACGTTTAACTTGAAGGCCTAAGCTCACAGTATATCTTATGTACCGTACAATCCTCTTAACAGTAGTCCAGTGTACAGTAGTAGGTGCATGAAGATACTGACAAACCTTGTTAACAGCAAAGGAAATATCAGGTCTTGTTAGTGTCAATTACTGTAGGGCTCCTACTGCACTCCTGTATTTCATGATCTCTTCTTCTTTGAGTGGCTCACCTTCAAAAGCTGAAAGTTTTTCTGAAGAGGATAATGGTGTGGGTGAAGGCTTACAATCTTTCATCCCCATACGAGCTAGAAGTTCAGTGGCATATTTTTCTTGGTTCAATATTATGCCATCTTGAATCTTCTTCACCTCAATACCCAAGAAGAAATGTAGATCACCAAGATCCTTCAAGGCAAACTCTGAACTTAAATCATGCAGAAGAGCATTAGTAGCACTTTGTGAAGAGCTTGCAACTATGATATCATCAACATATACTAATACAAATATAGTTATGTTTGCCTTGTTGTAGATGAACAGTGAAGTATCAGCCTTAGATGCAACAAAGCCAAGGCGCCTTAACTGAGAACTTAGCCTTGAGTATCATGCCCTTGGTGCTTGTTTCAAACCATAAAGCGCCTTGTCAAGCTTGCACACATAATGAGGTACCTTCTTGTTTACATACCCAGGTGGTTGCCTTATATAAACCTCCTCTTCCAAAACACCATGCAAGAACGCATTCTGAACATCTAGCTATCTCAAGCTCCATCCCCTGGATACTGCAACAGCTAACACAAGTCTAATAGTTGCAGCCTTAACAACGGGACTGAAAGTATCTTCATAATCTAGACCATAACGTTGTTTAAAACCTTTTGCAACTAGACGTGCTTTATACCTGTCAATTGAACCATCTGCCTTTTTCTTGATTCTGTAAACCCATTTACAATCAATGACATTTTTACCTCTTTGCTCAGGCACAAGGTGCCAAGTTTTGTTTCTCATGAGTGCCAAATACTCTTCATCCATTGCATTTTTCCACTTTGGATCTCCAAGTGCATCCTCTAGTCTTGTCGGTTCCCTTATAACACACAACATGCCATATCGTATAGTGCCATCAGTTCTAATTTTCGGATTGCTTATACCTTTTTGTAGTCGAGTTGTGACACGTGAAACAGGTTGTGGCTGAATCATGTGGCTTGTAGGCTTCTGCACAGGAGATGGTGTAGACGAATCTGCAGAAGATCCTGACGACATCCTGGAAGCACTTTGCACAGCGGATCCTGGATCAGACTCAGCGGCGCGCTGTGTGGCCGAAGATGTGGCTGCGCCCAACTCGACGGCCATAGAAAGATCCCGCGTCGATCTGTTGATGCATGCGGGGCGGAGATCCGGAGCCGGGCGACACGGTTTCTGCCGCTGTCGCTTTCGCTGGCCCGCGCGTGGGGCGCGAGGCGGACCCGGCACGCGACGACGTGGCGATGCCTGAATGGCGCGGGCGGATTCTGTCCAGCGCACGATCCAGGGCTGATCCGCGCGCCCGATCCAAGGAAAGCTGACGCACAGGAGTTCCAGGTGACACTGGATCGCCCTCGTGTTCAGCGCCAGCTTCGTCTTCTTCTATCCCATGAAATATAGGTTCATTTTCACCAAAATTTGGATCATTTTCTGCACCGATTTCTGCTGCGTCTTCTGCAGGGTCCTGCACAGGATGAGATACAACACCAGTACTGGTAGGATCATTAGTTGGATTAGTGCAATTGTCGCCCCCTTGATCTAAGTTTTGGAGATTGGGTGGAAGGAGAAGAATTTCTTTCCTAAGGAGTGCTCCGGCATTCGGATGAAGAGACTGAAAAGGGTATACGGATTCATCAAACACAACATCTCGAGAAATATATACCCTACCGGTGGAAACATCTAGGCATTTGACTCCTTTATGGATAGGACTATACCCAAGGAAGACACACTTCTTTGAACGAAACGCAAGTTTACGTGTATTATATGGACGGAGGTTGGGCCAGCAAGCACAACCGAATACACGTAGTGATTTATAATCAGGAGTAATGCCAAAAAGACGTGTGAGAGGGATCTCATATTTGATGACCTTGCTAGGAAGTAAGTTTATGAGATATGTGGCAGTCAAGAAGGCTTCATCCCAGAACTTCAATGGCATCGATGCATTTGCTAGTAGAGCTAGCCCTACTTCAACAACATCACGATGTTTCCTTTCAGCGGAACCGTTCTGTTGGTGTGCATGGGGGCACGAAACATGGTGTGAGATGCCAAGTTCCTGAAAAAATAGATTGAGCTTTTTGTACTCACCTCCCCAGTCGGTCTGCATAGCAATGATCTTTGTGTTTAGTTTTCGTTCAACAAGGTTTTGAAAATTCTTGAAAACTTGAAACACTTCAGATCATTTCTTAAGGAGATAGATCCAAGTAAATTTGCTATAGTCATCAATGAAGCTTACATAATATGAGTGTCTACCAACAGAAGTAGGAGCTGGCCCCCAAACATCTGAAAATACAAGTTGTAGGGGTGCAGAGGAAATGCTGACAGAAATAGGATATGGTAGCTGATGACTTTTAGCTTGCTGACAAGGATCACAAACAGACTCAATGCTAGACTCAAGACAATGGGGAAGTTTATTTTTACTGAGAACAAGCTTAACAATAACTGATGAAGGATGGCCTAATCTACTGTGCCACTTTGTTGAAGAAGGCTTGATAGCAACAAAGGCTTGTTTATTCGATGATGTTGATGAAGATATGATTGGATAGAGACCTCCCACGCACTTGCCCCTAAGAAGTACCCTCCTCGTGTCCAAGTCCTTAACCAGGAAAAAATAAGGGTAGAACTCAATGAGAACACGATTATCAAGGGTAAATCTATGAACAGAAAGAAGACTTTTTGATGTTTCGGGCACATGTAGAATTCTATTTAGATGAAAAAGATTTGTGGGGGTTTTAACAATTGAACTACCAACATGAGTAATGTCCATACCAGAACCACTTGCGGTGTGCACTTGGTCACCTCCACGGTACTTGTCTCGAATTGTCAGCTTGTCGAGCTCCCCCGTGATGTGGTTTGTAGCCCCGGTATCCGCATACCAATTTGTGTCGACGCCATAGGAGTCGGTGACCATGTTGGCCCCCTTCTCCTCCTGTTCATCTTCATCGTACCTGTGCCAACAGTCACGAGCACCTCCTGGATGGTGCTTGTAACATATCTGGCATTCCGGATAGTCCCGGGGTTGTTGCTGACGCTGCTGTTGTGGACGATCACGACCGCCGCCGCCGCTGTTGCCACCAGATGGAGTTGGGGAAGAGCGCCTTCCTCGGCCGCGGCCCCTGCTGTTGCTGCGTCCGCGTCCTCTGCCATAGCCGCGCCCGCGCCCTCTGTACACCATGTTTGCAGAGGATTTGAAGCCGGCGTCAGGGCCATCGCCAAGCATCTCCATGCGCTGGTCGAAGGCTGCGATCTGGGCAAACAGTTCATCAACAGAGATCGATGACTTGACTGCGCCGATGGCAGCCACGACAGGATCGTAGTCTCTGTCGAGGCCGGCGAGAACGTAGTCCACCATCTCAGGATCCGAGACTGGCCTGCCCGCTGCGGCGAGTTCATCTCCCAGGTTCTTCATCCGGGCGATGTAGGACGAGCTGGACATGGATCCCTTCTTCGTATTGGTGATGGCGATCCGCAAATTTGTGATGCGGGATTGAGACTGCGAGGCAAATATGGTGGTGATAGCAGTCCAGAGATCAAAAGTAGTTTCTTTACTCACAACTTGGGCGAGGATCTCCATTGACAGAGAGTTCAGGAGATGGCCAAGAACTTGCTGATCTCTTGATATCCACTTCGCATACAGAGGATTAGGAGCCATGGCAACAGTTTTGTCCGCCTGCTGCTGCTGCACCGTCTTCGGTGGGGCGGCGTCTGTTCCATCTAAGAGGCCGGTGACCTGCGCTCCTCGCAGGCCCGGCATAACCTGTGCCTTCCACCGGATGTAGTTGGTCTTGGTGAGCTTCTCGGTTGGTGGAGCTCCAAGGTTGAGAGCGACGGTGGTCGAGGTGGATGACATGGTGATGGTGATTGAGGAAGAAGCTTCTGGCTAGATCTATGGGAAGAGGATGGCTCTGTATACCATGCTAGATGGGAAGCGTTCCTACTCCCTCGTGAGGGAGCCGCGTGTATATATTGATTGAGGCAGGAAACGCCCCTGCCGTGGCTTACAAGGTTGTACCGATCTCTTGGGGATTCGGTAGTTACATAGGAGATAGAAAGAGCTACGGGATAGGAAGAGATAGAGTTAGTTTGAGATTACAAGAGAGATATATCTCTAAGTCTAACAGCCACCCTCTTTGCTTTCAAGGCAGAGAAGCTACAGGCTGTGCTGGACACGTATATATGTGTCACCAATGCATATATGTGCCTCCAATACATGATATATGATCACAAAGAAATATTCAACGTGATAGGTGACTTGTTGAATGTTGAGTACAGAAAGAGAGAGGCTATGGGAGCCCATATCCAGCACGATGCAGGAGATGAGGACACTCGTCGAGGATGACGAAGGTTTGTGGGCTATGGAAATTAAGCATGGAGGAGGCGATGTTCACGGTAACACCCGCTTGGTGGCGAATGCCGTTGTGTCCTTAAGGAAAACAATAGTTTTGACGCCGCGGTCCGACGGCAACTTTAACCTTGATGTCCTGATAGATAAAACGCCGTAAAGCTTCGTGACGCGATAGATGAAACAATAGATTATCTGAAAGGTCAGCTTCTAAGAAAATCAGATTGGTTCTCCGTCCAGCCCGGCTGCAGTTTATTTTGCATCAGCTTGCGCACATGCTCGCCCTCGACGCCGCGCTATTCAACTGCAGCACAAGTGGGAATCAAATCATTGGCACAAGATAATTGGATTGGGCACCTCACCTGCGGCTTGGATCGGCTTGGCTTGGCACCTGCTCCAGCGCCGCCTGCCTGTATCCGCTACTTGATCCATCTGCTCATTGGTACATGCCTGCTACATCTCGCTGCCGCGGTGGACGGATGGACTGACGTAGTGGAGGTGCCCCCATTAAGATAACCTTCCATCTGAACAACCACTGGGTTCTATTGGATTCACACCCATCATCTCAACACAACCACAAATATATAGCAGACAACAAAAAGAAACTACTCGACGCGCAGATTGCAACAAACCTGCTGCTGTTCCATACCTACCTACTAGATCGATCAAGTGGATGAGTCGGATCCAAGTCCAAATTGAACAACAAGAACCTCCTCTCATAGAGAAAGTAGCATCGCCTCTTCCCTCCGCCGTCACCGTCGCCCAAGTCCAAGTCCAAGTCCAAGTCGCACACGTAACCGCACGTGGATGGATGACTCTCTCTTGTATATATAAAGAGATGGCGGCATGCATGGTGGAGAGAACAAGCTCTTGAGCGGTGCGACGGATTGATGAGGTGGCGCAAGCTAGACCCTTCCTCCTTCTTTGGCTGGCTGATGGGCATCCCTAGACGTGAACTCGTTTCATTTACAGTAAAGGGAATTAAGTGGCACAGAGTTTCTCACCGGGGGGTTCGTCGTTCCTACTAGCTGAAGTCTCGCACGGCTCCTTAATTACCCAAGTATGCGATAATGATTGAACTTATTTATGGAGCATTTCAATTATGTTCGCAAACTCCGTAGCCGCTTTACGTCTCGAGTCCAAGACAGTTACTGCTCCTGCGTCAAGCTGAATGGCTAGCAGAATAAAGTGGAACATGCGCGCGCATAACTCATCAATTACACTTAACCTCGAGTAAGCGAAACAAAATATGCAGAAGACAGTAACACTCACTTGAAGTTGTAAAGAAAGAGTATTTCCCTTTTGTTTTGATGTCGAAGGAACGCCTTTAGCAAGTTTTTCTCACTCTCTTGGGGGGTGTTCCGTACCGACCATTCATTTACGGCATTTGGGTTAATGAACCCAATGTCATAGATTTGTCCTCTTTTGCATTCGAGGATCTTCATTCTGCATAATATAGTGAGGATAATTATCGAGGGCGGCTTGATTGTATAACTGAAAGAGTTCTTCAAATTCAACGTAGATCGCGTTGACTCCAATGAAGTCATGCTCATCTTTAATTCCCACCAAGATACTGTCCGTCCCATCCTTGTAGGTTTTCAAGTACCATTTATATAATCTTCGCATCATCGTTGATAGATGCGGTTCCAGATCACTTTTGACGAGACTCTTCCCGTGCTCCTATTTAAAGGCTACCTCAACGATTTCGAACTATATATCATCGCCTACGTAATCACCAAGAGTGAAACCAGGACCAGCGGCCGCTACCCCTCGATCATTAACGATATCGGTAAACACCTTGAGCGGGAGGCACGATTGCTTTTCCTGTTCGCCGAGCTGGGGAACTATTTTCCCACTTCTTGCACCAGTACTGCTACTTTTCGACCGACTCACAACTTCTTCATGTGTCTTTGCAATACAGAGGTCATAGTGTGATAGCGGCGGAGGCGGAGGTGGTCGCGTAAGGGCATCCAGAGTGCGATTCGCCTTTACCGGATCAATTTTCTCCTTTGAAGGTGGAGGTTTCCGTGCAAACTGGCGTTTCACATCGGCAACCACGATTTCGTTGAGTTCCTCGTCAGTCCTCTCATATGGTAACTTGGCAGGAGCCTTGAGGCTTGGACCAAATTTAAATTTCTTCCCAGCTGTTGTACTGCTAGTCGCCGGAGCGGCGGCGGCTCTCTTCCGCCGTTGCTGAGGAGGCGGAGTTCGCTGACGCGACGAAGGAGGCGGAGTCCACTGACGCGGCGGAGGAGGATTCTGCTGAGGGGCCTCCTCCGCCGGAGTCGGCTGACGCGACGGAGACAGCTGAGGTGGCGGAGACAGCTGACGCGCCGGAGACGAATGAGGCAGCGGAGATACAGCTGGACTGTGAGGAGTCTATTGAGGGGCCTCCTACGGCTGAGTCTGCTGAGGCGCCGTCCAGTTTGGAAGCACGATGTTTTCCTTTCTCCATAGACAGGTAGTCCTTAAGGCATTTTCCAGATAAATCTCCCCTTCACCTGTAGGGTAGTCAAGCTCCAGCCCCTCAAATCCATTTATTACTTCATCCACCCCGACAACAGCAAAGCCATCTGGAATCGGAGCGAAATGGAAAGTTCCATTAGGTCGAGGAGGTAAGACATAGCCGACAGCCACCTTCAAGGTTAGGTTATGGCATTTCGTAATTAGCTCACAATGTTCCCCCTCCGTAATAGCATCCACGGGGTAGCGAGGAGCCGTGATATCAGACTGAACGAGCTCCGTGGAAGCCACGCTGCTTTTCCGCTGAGATGGTGGGGTAGCTTCATGGGCAGTATCGAATGAAGGATCTTCGTGCCGCTGAGGTGGTGGGCTGGTACCTCGCTGGCTCTCAAGTTCCTCTAGTTTCGCTAATCTTTCTTCCATCCTCTGCATTTTGTCTGCTTCCTCTATCTTCTTTCTCCCTCGGCTTCTATAAGTGGCTCTGCTGTTGGCAAACCCATATATCCACGGAAGGGAGCCTGATGTGCCTCGTGTTCGTCTAGGGTGTTCAGGATTCCCGAGGGCCTTTGACAGCTCGTCCTTCTCTCTGTCGGGATGAAACCTCCCTTTCTGCGCTACCTTGATTGCTTCCTGAAGCTTTTTGACGGGTGTTTCAAGTTGAGCTTTCGTGAAAACACACTTCCCTGTTTCTGGGTCCAAAGTTCCTCCAACCCCGAAGAACCAAGTCCTTGCCCGATTGGGGCAATTCAATGTCGCTGGTTGGACCCCTTTAGCAAGCAGGTCGTTCTCAGCTTTGTCCCACGTAGGCCGGGCTTTGCTGTAGCCACCTGACCCCGTAACATGGTGATACTGCTTCTTTGCGGCATTTAGCTTATTTGTCTCTGACCTTTTCTTACCTTTCTCCGATTTCTTGTACGCCACAAATTAGTTTTTTTGGAGGAAAGAGTAAAAATTTGACCCCCCCCTTGTTTTTTTCTTTTGAGAAATCCTCAATTTGACCCCCTCGTGTGTCTGATCAGCCTGGTGTCGTGTCTCCCAGCAGCCCACAAAGCGGCGAGCCCACCATGCCCATCAATGCCACCGTCGTTCTGTGGGGAAAAAAGCGTTGTCCTCCTTTTTTCTGCCTGATTCCCCTCTTGTTCGTGCTGCGGAGAACAGAGCATGGCACCCCAAAAATCGGGCATGGAGCTGTCTCCCTTCCACAAACCCGGCAGACCGGAAGGTCGCCCACCCACTCTGGAAGTGATGCCCATGAAGGAGCTCGGCTTGACGCAACACGAGCATCCAAAAACAGTACCAATTCAGCCATTTAATCACTTTTCTACTTATGAAAATTCAAATGATTTCAAAACACTCCCAAACTTTTTGAGACAGTAAGGAATAATGCATAATAATTATAGAGACAAGTTGTATATTTTACCAAACTATTTTAGAGCAATAATAAAATTCAAAACAAAAAGTATAAAGGAATACAGAAAAAGAAAGAAAAGGAAAAAGGCCTACACTAAGCCCCCAGCCCACCTAGCTACAGTGGCCGGCCCGGCATCGTCGTCACCTACCTCACCTGCTCCCTCTCTCACTGTCAAACGCACAGAGCATGCACGCCGTGGACCTCTCGCACGGCTCAACGCCTGGCTCCTCTGGAGCTCACCTGGGAGGATAAGGGCATTCCAACGACTCCCCCCTCCCAGACCCCCCTGGCCATTCTCTCCCTCCCTCGAGCTCTCTTCCCCTCGGACCTTTCACCACTGATCGGAGCCGTCACCGTCCGCTCGTTGTCCGCGTAATCTCCGGCGACTCCGCGCCCGAAGACAAGCTGCGCTGACCACCGCACCGTCGTCTGCGCTGATCATCTGGAGCCGGGAAGATCCCCATCGCCGGAATCGGGCCATCCCCTTCGTCGGCCGCCGTGCACCGCATCGACGAACGCGTCGAGCTCCTGTGCTCCTAAGTCCCGCAACGGCCTCCGTGAGCCTCCCGGTGAGCACCCGGAGGATCCCCGCTGCTCTCCCCGTTTGATTTCTCGCCCTAGCACGCCGTCGCCATTACCATCGATCGGAGCTCAGCCGCCGTTTTGCTCGCTGTCGCGGTAGTCGCTGTCGTGCTCGGCTGAGCATGCGGGCGTGCTCAGTGTACTCCCCTGGTGCGGCCTGACCCTTGTGGACGCTCGCAATCGCGCTGCAACCACCGCGCCCGCATTCGCCCAAAGCCGCCGCCGCTTCTGCTCATCGCCGGCGTTGATTCCGGCAGCCCCGCGACCCGCCGCTTGCACCACCGGAGGCAAATGGCAAATAATGAAAATGCAAGAGATGAGTTTATGATGGGTACTTGGTAGCTTGATGTAGACCTCCCCGCCAGAAATTTGCAAGTTGGCGGAAAAGTTCTTGTCTTGACTTGCTATGTATCCTCCCCGGCAACGGCGCCAGAAATTCTTCCTGCTACTTCTTGAGCTTGCGTTGGTTTTTCCCTTGAAGAGGAAAGGGTGATGCAGCAAAGTAGAGATAAGTATTTCCCTCAGTTAAGAACCAAGGTATCAATCCAGTAGGAGGATCAAGCAAGGCCCCAATGGTAGTACCTGCACAAACAATCAAACAATTACACCCAACGCGATAAAGGGGTTGTCAATCCCTTCACGGTCACTTGCAAGGATGATATCTGATACAGATAGATATAAAAGATTACTAAAACGACAATTAAACTAAAAGTAAATAAATTGCAGCAAGGTATTTTTGGTTTATAGATCTGAAAATATAATATGGAAAATAGACCCGGGATCCATAGGTTTCACTAGAGGCTTCTCTCTTGAAGGAAAATAATACGGTGGGTGAACAAATTACTGTCGAGCAATTGATAGAATAGCGAATAATTATGACGATATCCAAGGCAATGATTATGCAAATAGGCATCACGTCCGTGACAAGTAGACCGACTCCTGCCTGCATCTACTACTATTACTCCAGACATCGACCGACTCCTGCCTGCATCTAGCGTATTAAGTTCATGAAGAACAGAGTAACGCTTTAAGTAAGATGACATGATGTAGAGGGATAAACTCAAGCAATATGATGTAAACCCCACCTTTTTATTCTCGGTGGCAACAATACAATACGTGCCTCGCTACCCCTACTTTGTCACTGGGTGAGGACACTGCAAGATTGAACCCAAAACTAAGCACTTCTCCCATTGCAAGAATTACCAATCTAGTTGGCCAAACCAAACCGATAACTCGAAGAGACTTACAAAGATATGAAATCATGCATATAAGAATTCAGAGAAGATTCAAATAATATTTATTGATAATCTGATCATAAACCCATAATTCATCGGATCTCGACAAACACACCGCAAAAGAGTATTACCTCGGATAGATCTCCATGAAGATCATGGAGAACTTGGTATTGAAGAACATATAGAGAGAAGAAGCCATCTAGCTACTAACTATGGACCCGAAGGTCTGTGGTAAACTACTCACGCTTCATCGGAAGGGCAACGGTGTTGATGTAAAAGCCCTCCGTGGTCGATTCCCCCTCCGGCAGATCACCGGAAAAGGACCCCAGATGGGATCTCACAGGAACAGAGGCTTGCGGCGGCGGAAAAGTATTTTTATGGACGCTTCTGGTGGTTTTAGGGTATGAGAGAATATATAGGCCAAGGTAGGAGGTCGGTGGAGCTACGTGGGGCCCACAAGCCAGGGGGCGCCCCCCCTAGGGTGCGCCCTGATGGCTTGTGGCTACCCCGTAGCTCTTCTGACTTGCACTCCAAGTCCATCAGGAGTCTTCTGGTCCAAGAAAGATCATCGTGAAAGTTTTATTCCGTTTGGACTCCGTTTGTTATTCCTTATCTATAAAACTCAAAAACAAGGAAAAAAACAGAAACTGGCACTTGGCTCTGGGTTAATAGGTTAGTCCCAAAAATAATATAAAATAGCATATTAATGTATATAAAACATCCGAAATAGATAATATAATAGCATGGAACAATCAAAAATTATAGATACGTTGGAGACGTATCAAGCATCCCCAAGCTTAATTTCTGCTCGTCCTCGAGTAGGTAAATGATAAAACAGAATTTTTGATGTGGAATGCTATGTAACATATTTATCCATGTAATATTCTTTATTGTGGCATGAATGTTCAGATCCATAAGATTCAAAACAAAAGTTTAATATTGACATAAAAACAATAATACTTCAAGCATACTAACAAAGCAATTATGTCTTCTCAAAATAACATGGCCAAAGAAAGCTATCCCTACAAAATCATATAGTCTGGCTATGCTCCATCTTCATCACATAAAATTATTAAATCATGCACAACCCCGGTTTCTGCCAAGCAATTGTTTTCACACTTTAGTTTTCTCAAACTTTTTCAACTCTCACGCAATACATGAGCGTGAGCCATGGATATAGCACTATGGGTGGAATAGAATGTGGTGGTTGTGGAGAAGACAAAAAGAAGGAGATAGTCTCACACCGACTCGGCGTATCAACGGGCTATGGAGATGCCCATCAATAGATATCAATGTGAGTGAGTAGGCATTGCCATGCAACGGATGCACTAGAGCTATAAGTGTATGAAAGCTCGAAAAAGAAACTTAGTGGGTGTGCATCAAACTCGCTTGCTCACGAAGACTTAGGGCAATTTGAGGAAGCCCATCATTGGAATATACAAGCCAAGTTCTATAATGAAAAATTCCCACTAGTATATGAAAGTGACAACATAGGAGACTCTCTATCATGAAGATCATGGTGCTACTTTGAAGCACAAGTGTGGTAAAGGATAGTAACATTGTCCCTTCTCTCTTTTTCTCTCATTTTTTTGGTGGGCATCTTTGGCCTCTTTTTTGGTGGGCATCATTGGCCTCTTTTTTTTATTTGGGCTTCTCTGACCTCTTTTATTTTTTATACCTCACATGGGACAATGCTCTAATAATGATGATCATCACACTTTTATTTACTTACAACTCAAGAATTACAACTCGATACTTAGAACAAAATATGACTCTATATGAATGCCTCTGGCAGGGTACCGGGATGTGCAACAATCTAGCGTAGTCATGAAACATGCTAGCTATCTTACGATCATGCAAAGCAATATGACAATGATGGTGCGTGTCATATAAACTGAACGGTGGAAGTTGCATGGCAATATATCTCGGAATGGCTATGGAAATGCCATAATAGGTAGGTATGGTAGCTGTTTTGAGGAAGGTATATGGTGGCTTTAGTGCACCGGCGAAAGTTGCGTGGTACTAGAGGGGCTAGCAAAGGTGGAAGGGTGAGAGTGCGTATAATCCATGGACTCACATTAGTCATAAAGAACTCACATACTTATTGCAAAAGTCTATTAACTATCGAAACAAAGTATTATATGCATGCTCCTAGGGGAAGGGTTGGTAGGAGTTAACCATCGCGCGATCCCGACCTCCACACAAAGTAAGGCACTCAATAAATAAATCATGCTCCGACTTCGTTACATAACGGTTCACCATACGTGCATGCTACAGGAATCACAAACTCTAACACAAGTATTTCTACCAATCCACAATTACTCACTAGCATGACTCTAATATTACCATCTTTATATCTCAAAATAATCATAAGGAATCAAACTTCTCATAGTATTCAATGCACTTTATATGAAAGTTTTTATTATATCCCTCTTGGATGCCCATTATATTAGGACTAAATTCATAACCTAAGCCAATTACCATGCTGTTTAGAGACTCTCAAAATAATATAAGTGAAGCAAGAGAGTTCAATTTCTATAAAATAAAGCCACCGCCGTGCTCTAAAAAGATATAAGTGAAGCACTAGAGCAAATTGCCTAGCTCAAAAGATATAAGTGAAGCACATAGAGTATTCTAATAAATTCACGATTCATGCGTGTCCCTCTCAAAAGATGTGTGCAGCAAGGATGATTGTGCAAAACTAAAAAGCAAAGACTCATATCATACAAGACACTCCAAGCAAAACACATATCATGTGGTGAATAAAAATATAGCCTCAAGTAAATTTACCGATGGATTGAAGACGAAAGAGGGGATGCCTTCCGGGGCATCCCCAAGCTTAGGCTCTTGGTATCCTTGAATATTGTCTTGGGGTGCCTTGGGCATCCCCAAGATTATGCTCTTGCCACTCCTTATTCCATAGTCCATCAAATTTTTACCCAAAACTTGAAAACTTCACAACACAAAACTCAACAGAAAACTCGTGAGATCCGTTAGTATAAGAAAAATAGATAACCACTTTAGGTACTGTTGTGAACTCATTCTTTATTCATATTGGTGTTATATCTACTCCAACTTCTCCATGGTTCATACCCCCCCGATACTACCCATAGATGCATCAAAATAAGCAAACAACACAAAGAAAACAGAATCTGTCAAAAACAGAACAGTCTGTAGAAATCTGGATACTTAGCATACTTCTGTAACTCTAAAAATTCTGAAAAATTAGGACAACCTGGGAAATTTGTATATCAATCTTGTGTAAATAATTCAGATCCAATTGACGTTTCTGTGAATTTATAAAATTCCTGAACTGGGCGTCAAAGTTTCCATTTTTCAGCAAGATCAAACAACTATCACCATAGACCATCCCAAAGGTCTTACTTGGCACAAACACTAATTTAAAACACTAAAACACAATTACTACAGAGGTAATAATGTGTATTTATTCAATAACAAAAACTAAAACATAAAGCATAAAAATAAAATTGGGTTGCCTCCCAACATGCGCTATTGTTTAACGCCCCTAGCTAGGCATAACGCAATAGATCTAGGTATTATCATCTTTGGCATGCAATCCATAAGTAGCTCTCATTATAGATTAATAAGGTAATTTAATTTTCTTTCTTGGAAAGTGTTCCATGCCCTTCCTTAATGGAAACTGAAATCTAATGTTTCCTTCTTTCATATCAATAATTGCACCAATCGTTCTAAGGAAAGGTCTACCAAGAATAAAAGGACATATAGGATTGCAATCTATATCAAGAACAATGAAATCTACGGGCACATAATTCCTATTTGTAACAATAAGAACATCATTAATCCTTCCCATAGGCTTTTTAATAGTGGAATCCGCTAAATGCAAGTTTAAAGAGCAATCATCAAAATCACGGAAACCTAGCACATCACATAAAGTTTTTGGAATCGTGGAAACGCTAGCACCCAAATCACACAAAGCATGTCACTCATAATATTTAATTTTAATCTTAATAGTAGGTTCCCACTCATCATAAAGTTTTCTAGGTATAGAAACTTCTAACTCAAGTTTTTCTTCATAAGATTTCATCATAGCATCAACGATATGTTTAGTAAAAGCTTTATTTTGATTATAAGCATGCGGAGAATTCAACATGGATTGCAACAAGCAAATACAATCTATCAAAGAGCAGCTATCATAATAAATGTCCTTGAAATCCAAAAGAGTGGGTTCATTGCTACTTAAAGTTTTGACCTCTTCAATCCCACTTTTATCAATTTTAGCATTAAGATCTATAAACTCCAAATCATTGGATGCCTTTTAACTAAAGTTGACTTATCTCCAGTCCCATCTTTATCAAGATTAATATTAGAAAACAAAGATTCAATAGGAGTCACATCAATCACTTTAAGATCTTCATCATCATTTAAAGATTCCGGTTTCGCGGCCATCTTATTTACCAAAGTAGCTTGTTTATCCGAAATTTGGCCTACTAATTTTTCATGGTGAGCAGATTGAGATTTCAAACCATAAAATTTCTTTGACATATCATCAAGCTCTTTATTAATGTACTCCATCATAGTTTTTTGTTCTTTATGCTCGTTTCTAAAGAAACTATTATGATCAAATTGTAATAACATGAAACTTTTAGCATTTTTCTCAATATCTTCCAACTTCCTAAGATAGGGATCAAAGCTTTTAGGTTGAGCCATAAGGACAAGCAAATGATCTAACACACAAGCAAGCAAACAAAAACTCGAATGGAAGAAGGGCGAATAAAAAGGCAAATCTTTTTGGAAAATCGTTTTAGAAGTGGGGGAGAGGAAAACGAGAGGCAAATGGCAAATAATGTAAATGCAAGAGATGAGTTTATGATGGGTACTTGGTAGCTTGATGTAGACTGTTGGAAATATGCCCTAGAGGCAATAATAAAATGGTTATTATTATATTTCCTTGTTCATGATAATTGTCTGTTATTCATGCTATAATTGTGTTATCCGGAAATCGTAATACATGTGTGAATACATAGACCACAACATGTCCCTAGTAAGCCTCTAGTTGACTAGCTCGTTGATCAATAGATGGTTACGGTTTCCTGACCATGGACATTGGATGTCATTGATAACGGGATCACATCATTAGGAGAATGATGTGATGGACAAGACCCAATCCTAAGCCTAGCACTAGATCGTGTAGTTCGTTTGCTAAAGCTTTTCCAATGTCAAGTAACTTTTCCTTAGACCATGAGATTGTGCAACTCCCGGATACCGTAGGAGTGCTTTGGGTGCACCAATCACAACGTAACTGGGTGGCTATAAAGGTGCACTACGGGTATCTCCGAAAGTATCTGTTGGGTTGGCACGAATCGAGACTGGGATTTGTCACTCCATGTAACGGAGAGGTACCTCTGGGCCCACTCGGTAGGACATCATCATAATGAGCTCAATGTGATCAAGGAGTTGTTCACGGGATGATGTGTTACGGAAACGAGTAAAGAGACTTGCCGGTAACGAGATTGAACAAGGTATCGAGATACCGACGATCGAATCTCGGGCAAGTATCGTACCGATAGACAAAGGGAATTGCGTACGGGATTGATTGAATCCTCGACATCGTGGTTCATCCGATGAGATCATCGAGGAGCATGTGGGAGCCAACATGGGTATCCAGATCCCGCTGTTGGTTATTGACCGGAGAGTCGTCTCGGTCATGTCTGCGTGTCTCCCGAACCCGTAGGGTCTACACACTTAAGGTTCGGTGACGCTAGGGTTATAGAGATAGTAGTATGCGGTAACCCGAAGGTTGTTCGGAGTCTCGGATGAGATCCTGGACGTCACGAGGAGTTCCGGAATGGTCCGGAGGTAAAGATTTATATATGGGAAGTCCTATTTTGGCCACCGGAAAATGTTCGGGATTTTTCGGTATTGTACCGAGAAGGTTCTAGAAGGTTCCGGAGTGGGGCCCACCTGCATGGGGGGACCCACATGAACGTGGGTAGTGGGGGCAAGGCCCCACACCCCTAGTCAAGGCGCACCAAGATTCCCCCTTAGAAGGAATAAGATCATATCCCGAAGGGATAAGATCAAGATCCCTAAAAAAGGGGGATAACAATCGGTGGGGAAGGGAAAGGATGGGATTTCTTTCCTTCCACCTTTGCCAACGCCCCAATGGACTTGGAGGGCAAGAAACCAGCCCCCTCCACCCCTATATATAGTGGGGAGGTGCATGGGAGAAACAACTGAGCCCCTGGCGCCTCCCTCTCCCTCCCGTGACACCTCTTCCTCCTCCAGTAGCGCTTGGCGAAGCCCTGCTGAAATCCCGCTGCTTCCACCACCACACCGTCGTGCTGCTGGATCTCCATCAACCTCTCCTCCCCCCTTGCTGGATCAAGAAGGAGGAGACGTCTCTGCTCCGTACGTGTGTTGAACGCGGAGGTGCCGTCCGTTCGGCGCTCGGTCATCGGTGATTTGGATCACGACGAGTACGACTCCATCAACCCCGTTCTCTTGAACGCTTCCGCTCGCGATCTACAAGGGTATGTAGATACACTCCCCTCTCACTCGTTGCTAGATGACTCCATAGATTGATCTTGGTGATGCGTAGAAAATTTTAAAATTCTGCTACGTTCCCCAACAGTGGTATCAACACCAGTACTCTATGGGTGTTCGATTCATCACAATGTAACTAGATTATTGACTCTAGTGCAAGTGGGAGACTGTTGGAAATATGCCCTAGAGGCAATAATAAAATGGTTATTATTATATTTCCTTGTTCATGATAATTGTCTGTTATTCATGCTATAATTGTGTTATCCGGAAATCGTAATACATGTGTGAATACATAGACCACAACATGTCCCTAGTAAGCCTCTAGTTGACTAGCTCGTTGATCAATAGATGGTTACGGTTTCCTGACCATGGACATTGGATGTCATTGATAACGGGATCACATCATTAGGAGAATGATGTGATGGACAAGACCCAATCCTAAGCCTAGCACTAGATCGTGTAGTTCGTTTGCTAAAGCTTTTCCAATGTCAAGTAACTTTTCCTTAGACCATGAGATTGTGCAACTCCCGGATACCGTAGGAGTGCTTTGGGTGCACCAAACGTCACAACGTAACTGGGTTGCTATAAAGGTGCACTACGGGTATCTCCGAAAGTATCTGTTGGGTTGGCACGAATCGAGACTGGGATTTGTCACTCCATGTAACGGAGAGGTACCTCTGGGCCCACTCGGTAGGACATCATCATAATGAGCTCAATGTGATCAAGGAGTTGTTCACGGGATGATGTGTTACGGAAACGAGTAAAGAGACTTGCCGGTAACGAGATTGAACAAGGTATCGAGATACCGACGATCGAATCTCGGGCAAGTATCGTACCGATAGACAAAGGGAATTGCGTACGGGATTGATTGAATCCTCGACATCGTGGTTCATCCGATGAGATCATCGAGGAGCATGTGGGAGCCAACATGGGTATCCAGATCCCGCTGTTGGTTATTGACTGGAGAGTCGTCTCGGTCATGTCTGCGTGTCTCCCGAACCCGTAGGGTCTACACACTTAAGGTTCGGTGACGCTAGGGTTATAGAGATATTAGTATGCGGTAACCCGAAGGTTGTTCGGAGTCTCGGATGAGATCCTGGACGTCACGAGGAGTTCCGGAATGGTCCGGAGGTAAAGATTTATATATGGGAAGTCCTATTTTGGCCACCAGAAAATGTTCGGGATTTTTTGGTATTGTACCGAGAAGGTTCTAGAAGGTTCCGGAGTGGGGCCCACCTGCATGGGGGGACCCACATGAACGTGGGTAGTGGGGGCAAGGCCCCACACCCCTAGTCAAGGCGCACCAAGATTCCCCCTTAGAAGGAATAAGATCATATCCCGAAGGGATAAGATCAAGATCCCTAAAAAAGGGGGATAACAATCGGTGGGGAAGGGAAAGGATGGGATTTCTTTCCTTCCACCTTTGCCAACGCCCCAATGGACTTGGAGGGCAAGAAACCAGCCCCCTCCACCCCTATATATAGTGGGGAGGTGCATGGGAGAAACAGCTCAGCCCCTGGCGCCTCCCTCTCCCTCCCGTGACACCTCTTCCTCCTCCAGTAGCGCTTGGCGAAGCCCTGCTGAAATCCCGCTGCTTCCACCACCACATCGTCGTGCTGCTGGATCTCCATCAACCTCTCCTCCCCCCTTGCTGGATCAAGAAGGAGGAGACGTCTCTGCTCCGTACGTGTGTTGAACGCGGAGGTGCCGTCCGTTCGGCGCTCGGTCATCGGTGATTTGGATCACGACGAGTACGACTCCATCAACCCCGTTCTCTTGAACGCTTCCGCTCGCGATCTACAAGGGTATGTAGATACACTCCCCTCTCACTCGTTGCTAGATGACTCCATAGATTGATCTTGGTGATGCGTAGAAAATTTATGATGGGTACTTGGTAGCTTGATGGGTACTTGGTAGCTTGATGTAGACCTCCCCGCCAGAAATTTGCAAGTTGGTGGAAAAGTTCTTGTCTTGACTTGCTATGTATCCTCCCCGGCAACGGCGCCAGAAATTCTTCCTGCTACTTCTTGAGATTGCGTTGGTTTTTTCCTTGAAGTGGAAAGGGTGATGCAGCAAAGTAGAGATAAGTATTTCCCTCAGTTAAGAACCAAGGTATCAATCCAGTAGGAGGATCAAGCAAGGCCCCAATGGTAGTACCTGCACAAACAATCAAACACTTGCACCCAACGCGATAAAGGGGTTGTCAATCCCTTCACGGTCACTTGCAAGGATGAGATCTGATAGAGATAGATATAAAAGATTACTAAAACGATAATTAAACTAAAAGTAAATAAATTGCAGCAAGGTATTTTTGGTTTATAGATCTGAAAATATAATATAGAAAATAGACCCGGGATCCATAGGTTTCACTAGAGGCTTCTCTCTTGAAGGAAAATAATACGGTGGGTGAACAAATTACTGTCGAGCAATTGATAGAATAGCGAATAATTATGATGATATCCAAGGCAATGATTATGCATATAGGCATCACGTCCGTGACAAGTAGACCGACTCATGCCTGCATGTACTACTATTACTCCACACATCGACCGACTCCTGCCTACATCTAGAGTATTAAGTTCATGAAGAACAAAGTAACGCTTTAAGTAAGATGACATGATGTAGAGGGATAAACTCAAGCAATATGATGTAAACCCCACCTTTTTATCCTCGATGGCAACAATACAATACGTGCCTCGCTACCCCTACTTTGTCACTAGGTGAGGACACCGCAAGATTGAACCCAAAACTAAGCACTTCTCCCTATTGCAAGAATTACCAATCTAGTTGGCCAAACCAAACCGATAACTCGAAGAGACTTACAAAGATATGAAATCATGCATATAAGAATTCAGAGAAGATTCAAATAATATTCATAGATAATCTGATCATAAACCCACAATTCATCGGATCTCGACAAACACACCGCAAAAGAGTATTAAATCGGATAGATCTCCATGAAGATCATGGAGAACTTGGTATTGAAGAACATAGAGAGAGAAGAAGCCATCTAGCTACTAGCTATGGACCCGAAGGTCTGTGGTATACAACTCACGCTTCATCGGAAGGGCAATGGTGTTGATGTAGAAGCCCTCCGTAGTAGATTCCCCCTCCGGCAGATCATCGAAAAAGGTCCCCAGATGGGATCTCACGGGAACAGAGGCTTGCGGCGGCGAAAAAGTATTTTTGTGGACGCTTCTGGTGGTTTTAGGGTATTAGAGAATATATAGGCCAAGGTAGGAGGTCGGTGGATCTACGTGGGGCCCACAAGCCAGGGGCGCCCCCCCCCCCCCTAGCTCTTCTGACTTGCACTCCAAGTCCATCAGGAGTCTTCTGGTCCAAGAAAAATCATCGTGAAAGTTTTATTCCGTTTGGACTCCGTTTGATATTCCTTATCTATAAAACTCAAAAACAAGGAAAAAAACAGAAACTGGCACTTGGCTCTAGGTTAATAGGTTAGTCCCAAAAATAATATAAAATAGCATATTAATGTATATAAAACATCCAAAATAGATAGTATAATAGCATGGAACAATCAAAAATTATAGATACGTTGGAGACGTATCAGGGCCTAATAGCCACTGACCTGCGGACCCAGTCGTTGTAGTAGTTAGCTTAGTTTAAATAAATGGTAAGTTATTTAGGTCACTGACACATCGGGCCCACTGACTAATTTGATTAAGTTAAATAAATAAAAGTTGTTAATAAACTGTCTCACTGACATGCGGGTCCCACTTGGCCCGCTGACCGGTCAAACCCGCTGACTGGGCTAGACCCAGTCAATGACAGGTGGGGCCAGTAGGCCCCTGCTGACTGGTCAACCCAGCCAGTCAACTGCTGACCAGGTAGTTGACTGGGCCCACCAGTCATACACTGTGGCTAGATCACAGTGTGTAATAAAAGTTTTTATCCATTTTTTGAATTTAAATTAATTTCAAAAAATTCCAGAAATAGTTTAAAACTTCAGAAAATCATAGAAAATTAACCGTAGCTCTGATCGAAAAACTTTATACATAAAAGTTGCTCAGAATTTCGAGACGAATCCAAATAGGCCCTCCTCATACCTGTCACATGCCTCTAGCATGATGAACATGGAACCGTCCCCTTCGGTTCATCTGTCTGACAGACGTCCGGAACCGGGAAAACTTTCCCGTTAAATTCCCGCTCCTCCTGCAACGTGTAACATTGCGTTAGGTCACCACCAACACCGCATATCGCCACATCATGCTCTGTGATGCATATGTTTGCTGTGTATTTATCTGTTTCCTCCCCCTCTTCTCTCTCGATAGATCCCGGTACTGACGTTGCCCCCGAGGACTGCTACTCCACCGATGACCCTACTTTTGCCGCCGAGCAACCAGGCAAGCAACCCCCCTTGATCATTCCGATATCACCTATTCTCTTCTCTCTTGTGCTTGCATTAGAACTGCTACTGCTTTCGAATAATCCTATTCTGCTGCATAGCCTATTTATTGTAACCTGCTATTGATACCTTACCTGTATATCCTAGACTGCTTAGAATAGGCTGGCTAGTGATCACCCAAAGACCCCCCACTTGTCTCAGCTGCCCCGCTGGATTTTCAGAAGACTCGATCAACGTGATCGACAACCAGGCCCCGACACCGCACATCACACCCCTAAGTTGCTCGACACTGCAGCGTTACTATCGAGTGCCGAGGGTGATACCTCGTAAGCACTTCTGATGTTAACTCTATAGAGTAGCTATTCGATCGTGGTCATCGAGGGTGATTCCTCCTTCACCACTCCCGATAACTACGCTGCCGAGCAACACCTCAAGCGTGAACCTCGAGGGTGATTCCTCCTAAGTTCACCTTGACGATTACATCAGGTGGGATCCATCGAGGGTGATTCCTCGGGTTTCCCCTTGGTGTACGGACACACGGGTACTATGACTTTAACACTGAACCCTATTAGAAGACGGGTTGACCCCGAGGGGTACCCGCGAGAGTTAATGTTATTGCTGGACTGGAGGGACAGGCGCTACCACCCAGTAGAGGTGGACCTGAGTTTCCGACAGTCCTTTGCGAGTCGGGTGACCATAGAGAGTACCCGCAAGATGATGTGTAGTCGGGTTGACCTAGAGGGTACCCGCGAGTTTTTACGTGGCGTGGCCGGGCATTCTTAGCCCTTGCCACAAGTCCACGAGATGGGGCAACGGGGTCACAGGATCATGAGTCTCTGCTCGTTACCGCGCGCTCCCAATACACTAACGATTTGGATATTTAATCCGAGTAGGCCTTTGGCCTTTTCGCACTAACCACCATGCGGGAATAAGTATGGGCACTCTATGTCGTACGTTTCTTCCGAAAGCTCTGTCAGACGTCCAGTTCAGCATCGTGGCCGGGTCGGATCGTGCCGATGGCGCTGGTATCCACCCTGCTCGCAACGACCCGGAGTGCTTGGGGGTGAGCGGCCAAACTACCCCCTCACACTTAGGATATAGACCGACGGGGACCTCTCTGCTGAGTCTAGGTAGGACTACGGCGTGTCATTTAGCCGAGGCCGGGCAGGACCCTGAAAAGTGTGTCCGGCCAGAGCTAAGCGAGCGTGTTGGGTAAGTTGGTGCACCCCTGCAGGGAAGAACTAATCCATTCGAATAGCCGGATCCTCGGTAACGGACGCTCGGAGTTGTATCCCGATCAATACAACTAGAACTTAATAATGGAATGAGATATAGATATGATGGCTCCGGGATTGCTTTCTCGCAGGGAGTCGAGAAGGGATCTCGGGGCGTGTTACTACATACTTAATATTTATATTATGCTAATCTACACTCTTCAATGCTGCAAGACCGTTGGAGATGCTAGTCTTCGATAGGACTAGGCCTTCTCTCTACTCTAGCATTTCTGTAGTCCAGTCCTCATATACAGCCTTCCTTTGATAATGTTGCATTCTTAGAATAGATCTGATGTAAGTCTTGCTGAGTACTTTGGATGAGTACTCACAGTTGCTTTGCTTCCTCTTTTTCCCCATACCCGAATAATGTGACCAGACGACAGAGCTCCGGAGCCAGCTGCCCCCGTCGACGACTACTTCTATCACCCCGAGGGTGGTTACTACTACGAGCTTGCTGACGACCAGGAGTAGGATCGGAGGGTCCCAGGCAGGAGGCCTGCGCCTTTTCGATCATAGTCTTTGTTTTGCCCCTCCTTCTAAAGGCCTATTTGTTTTATCTTTTATATCTGTACTCAGATATCTGATGCTTCCGCTAACGCTTGTAAGAGAGCTTATGTATTCGAGCCCTCGAGGCCCCTGGCTTGTAATATAAAGCTTGTATGTCTTTTATTTGTGTTTAGAGTTGCATTGTGATATCTTCAAGTGAGTCTTTAGGCTTGATCGTGTGCATTTGCGTGTATGATTAGTGCATGATTGAGCCGGGGCGTCACAAGTTGGTATCAGAGCCGACTGCCTGTAGGAACTCCCCCTTTCCAACTCCTTGGCCGAAGTTGAGTCTAGTATTTGAAAACTGTTTTACTAACATGGCTGTGTGGCTTACGGGCTCACATCACCAATTGGGTGGTATTAGGATCTTTCATTCCTCGTCTTTACTCTGGGACTCTTCGCTCTCTTCTATTCGGGTTAAATGATTTTACTAACTCTGACATTAGGTTCTCGTAACTGCTTCCTCCCGGAGAGCCCCTCACTCCAAATGATGGCTTGAATCACCAGAAGATTTCAAAGATACTCCTCAAAGTTTCCGGAGACTCTTACGCCCGCTGCTTTTGTAGTTCCCTACCACCGATAAACCCTGGGATAATGATACGTCTCCAACGTATCTATAATTTTTTATTGTTCCATGCTATTATATTATCTATCTTGGATGTTTTATATGCATTAATATGCTATTTTATATTATTTTTGGGACTAACCTATTAACCTAGAGCCCAGTGCCAGTTTCTGTTTTTTCCTTGGTTTTGACCTTTTTCAGATAGGAATATCAAACGGAGTCCAAACAGAATAAAACTTTACGGTGATTTTTTATGGACCAAAAGAGACCCCCGAAGCTTTGGAGGAAGGCCAGAAGAGCCACGAGGACACCACAAGCCACAGGGGCGCGCCCACCCCCCTAGGGCGCGCGCCCATGGCTTGTGGCTGCCTCGTGGACCCCCCCTGACGTAATTCCACCGCCATAAATTCCTATAAATACAGAAACCCCCAGAAAGAAACCTAGATCGGGAGTTCCGCCGCCGCAAGCCTCTGTAGCCACCAAAAACCAATCGGGAGCCCATTTCGGCACCCTGCCGGAGGGGGAAACCATCACCGGTGGCCATCTTCATCATCCCGGCGGTCTCCATGACGAGGAGGGAGTAGTTCACCCTCGGGGCTGAGGGTATGTACCAGTAGCTATGTGTTTGATCTCCCTCTCTCGTGTTCTTGAGATGTCATGATCTTGATGTACCGCGAGCTTTGCTATTATAGTTGGATCCTATGATGTTTCTCCCCCTCTACCTTCTTGTAATGAATTGAGTTTTCCCTTTGAAGTTATCTTATCGGATTGAGTTTTTAAGGATTTGAGAACACTTGATGTATGTATTGCATATGGATATCTGTGGTGACAATGGGATATTCACGTGATTCACTTGATGTATGTTTTGGTGATCAACTTGCGGGTTCCGTGACCTTGGGAATCTATGCATAGGGGTTGGCACACGTTTTCGTCTTGACTCTCCGGTAGAAACTTTGGGGCACTCTTTGAAGTTCTTTGTGTTGGATTGAATATGATGAATCTGAGATTGTGTGATGCATGTCGTATAATCAAGCCCATGGGTACTCGTGGTAACATTGGAGTATCTAGGTGACATTAGGGTTTTGGTTGATGTGTATCTTAAGGTGTTATTTTAGTACGAACTCTAGGGCTGTTTGTGACACTTATAGGAATAGCCCAATAGATCGATCAAAAAGAATAACTTTGAGGTGGTTTCGTACCCTACAATAATCTCTTTGTTTGTTCTCCGCTATTAGTGACTCTGGAGTGACTCTTTGTTGCACGTTGAGGGATAGTTATATGATCCAATTATGTTATCATTGTTGAGAGAACTTGCACTAGTGAAAGTATGAACCCTAGGCCTTGTTTCTAAGCATTGCAATACCGTTTGTGCTCGCTTTTGTTACTAGTTACCATACTGTTTTTTATATTTTCAGATTACAAAAACCTATATCTACTATCCATACTACACTTGTATCACCATCTCTTCGCTGAACTAGTGCACCTACACAAGTTACCATTGTATTGGGTGTGTTGGGGACACAAGAGATTCTTTGTTATTTGGTTGCAGGGTTGTTTGAGAGAGACCATCTTCATCCTACGCCTCCCACGGAATGATAAACCTTAGGTCATCCACTTGAGGGAAAATTGCTACTGTCCTACAAACCTCTGCACTTGGAGGCCCAACAACGTCTACAAGAAGAAGGTTGCGTAGTAGACATCAAGCTCTTTTCTGGTGCCGTTGCCGGGGAGGTGAGTGCTTGAAGGTATATCTTTATATCTTGCAATTGAATCTTTTAGTTTCTTGTTTTATCACTAGTTTAGTCTATAAAATAAAACTACAAAAAAAATGGAATTGAGGTTGCCTCATATACTTCATCTTTACAATGTCTTTCGTGAAAATGATGGAAAGGAAAATTGTGCTCAAGTGTTAGAAGAAGAAGTCAATAGAATGTTTGGCACCAAACCTCTGAATGATGAGCATGATTGCAATGTTGTTAGTATGAATTCCTTGAATATTCATGATGCTAATGATATGCAAAGCTACAAGCTTGGGGATGCTATGTTTAATGAAGATGATATGTTTAGTCCCCCAAGTTTTGATGAGCAAATTTATTATGATGAAAGCATGCCTCCTATTTATGATGATTATTGTGATGACATGTATGCTATAAAGAATAATGATAACCATGAAACTTGTCATCATGATTTTAATTTCAATTGGATTATGCCTCACATGATAGTTATTTTGTTGAGTTTGCTCCCCACTACTATTCATGAGAATAAATTTGCTTATGTGGAGAGTATAAAATTCTATTGCTTATAAATCATGAACAGAATGCTTTTTGTGATAGTTTATATTTTTGAATTCATTCATGATGCTACTACTGAAAATTACTATGAGGGAGGAATATATGCTTGTAGGAATTGCAATAATATCAATGTTTCCTCTCTATGTGTTGAAAGTTTTTGAAGTCTGCTTTTTTGCCTTCCTATGCTAGTTGATTCTTGTTCCCATAAATTGTTTATTCACAAAATCCCTATGCATAGGAAGTGGGTTAGACTTAAATGTATTAGTCATATGCTTCATGATGCTCTCTTGCATGTTTTAAATTCTTATCTTTTATGTGAGCATCATTGAAATCATCATGCCTAGCTAAAAGGCATTAAAGAAAGCGCTTGTTGGGAGACACCCAATATTTACCCCTACTGTTTTAGTGTGTTCACATGATTAAGCTACTGTAGTAATAATGTTTTAATAGCTTTTGTTTCAATAAAGTGCCAAGTAAGCCTTTGGGATAGTGGGTTTGATAGTTGACTTGATTCTGTGCAAAAACAGAAACTTTTGCGCCCAGTGCAGAATTTTTTATAAATTCACCAGAGGGTCAAAAGCTTCTGAAATTTTTAAACATGATTCATATACAAATTCCCTAGATTTTCCATAATTTTTTATAATTTTTAGTTTGCAGAAGTATGGTGATTGTTCAATCATTCATACTGTTCTGTTTTTGATAGATTCTGTTTTCTATTGCATAGCTTGCTTGTTTTAGTGTTTCCATAGATTATTAAGTGATATAAATTGTCGAAATGATAAGTTACAGTAGGCATTGTGTGAGAACAATTATGAATCTTATCTTTGACAGTACCTAATGAATGATTTGCTCTTTATCATACTAACCCATCTTACGAAGTTCAGTTTAAGTTTTGTGTTGTGTTGTGAAGTTTTCAAGATTTGGGTAAGATTTGATGGACTATGGAATAAGGAGTTGCAAGACACTAAGCTTGGGGATGCTTAAGGGAGCCCAGGTAATATTCAAGGGAGATCCAAGCAACTAAGCTTGGGGATGCCCCGGAAGGCATCCCCTCTTTTGTCTTCAGTCCATCGGTACAATTTACTTGAGCTATATTTTAATTCACCACATATATGTGTTTTGCTTGGAGCGTCATTTTATTTTGTTAGGATTTTCTTGCTGTTATTTATATTATGTTTTTGCATCCTTTATTTCAATAAAAGTGTCAAGGGTACCTTTACCATGCTCAATTTGCAAGTATATGATTTGCTGTTTCAAAACAGAAAGTTTGCTGTTAGTGCAAAAAATTCCCTAGAATAGTAAGTATGTCATAAAATCTTGAAATTTTGACACAGCATGGTATTATAAATTCTCTACAGTTTGGTAAATTTTCAGAATTTTTGGAGTTAATTAAGTATGGATCTTGCTGCATTATTTACAGACTTGTTCTGTTTAGGCAGATTGCGTGTTATGTTTGCATTTTTTTTGCATATTTTGGCTTGTTTCAATGATTCTATTTGAGAATAGGAGTCTTAAATATGCAGAGTCATTTAGTATGCAATGTCAAATAATAATTTTAGTGATTGGCTACAGTAGAGAATAGATAGGTTTTGCATGGATTTATACTAACCTATCTCATGAGTTCTTTGAGTTTTGGTGTGGATAAGTTTTTTAAGATTAGGGAAACCGTGATATGAGAGGAATTAAGGAGACACAAAAGCTCAATATTGGGGATTCCCAAGGCTCCCTAATTAATTTTCAAGAAGTCTCAAGCATCTAACTTGGGGATGCCCCGGTTGGCATCCCACCCTTTCTTCTTCACAATGATCGGTTAGTATCGGTTGAACCTAATTTTTTGCTTCTTCACATGATATGTGCTATCCTTAGAATGTCATCTTATTTTGTTTTGTTTTGCTGTACTTAAGATCTAAAAATTTTAGATGAGAGAGTCTTCACATAGTTATTTAATTTTTGACTACTTATTGATCTTCACTTATATCTTTTTGGAGTAGTCTGTCATTTACTCTCGTGCTTCACTTATATCCTATGATAGATGGTCGAATAATTTGAAAATCATAACTTGAAATTAAATATGCTTCATATACTTATCCCATGGGGAGTAATGACTTCACATATAAGAAGTATAGGTGGTAAAATTTATTGAAAGTTAGCAAACACCGCATTGGTCACTTGAACATTCATGAAAGAATATTGAAGGAAGAGAGATTCCACATATAAATATACTATCTTGGACATCTCTATGATTGTGAGCCCATTATTATTTTCAAACTTGAGAAAATTAGTTGAAGTTGGACAAGGAAGTGGGGTATATTTGTATAGAAGTTATATTGTTATGGATCCTCCAACATGTGGTGCTTGCTTCCACCTCATACTAGCCAAAACTTCCGCACCAATTAGAAATACTACTTGTGCATCCAAACACCCTCAGCCCAGTTTTGCCATGAGAGTCCACTATACCTACCTATGGATTGAGTAAGATCCTTCAAGTAAGTTGTCATCGGTGCAAGCAATAAAAATTGCTCTCTAAACATGTATGATCTATTAGTGTGAGGAAAATAAACTTTATACGAACTTGTGATAAGGAAGACATAAAAGCGACAGACTGCATAATAAAGTTCTTTATCACAAGCGGAAATATAAAGTGACGTTCTGTTGCATTAAGAGATTACGCATCCAACCATTGTAAGGGAAAATAAGCATTGTACGAACTTGTGATGGTAAAGAAATAAAAGCGACGGACTGCATAATAAAGGTTGCTATCACACAAAGGGAATACAACGTGACGTTCCTTTGCATTAAGGGTTGCACATCTAAAAACAAAAGCGCATGACAACCTCTACTTCCTCTGCGAGGGCCTATCTTTTACTTTCTGTTACTTACCTTTATGTAAGAGTCATGGTGATCTCTCATCACTTCCTATATTTTGTGCCTTTTCTCTTGGCAAGCGTCATGTGTTGGGGAATGATCCAGACATATATATCCATACAATATATTTGATTATGAATTATTACTGTTGACAATTATCTTTATGATAAATAAGTTGGGAGGCGAAACATTAAGCCCCTATCTTTCTCGTGTTCGATGGATGCTATTGTTTCTAAAAATATGTTTTTGAGTGTAAACAATCATGGAAGACTATATGATAGTTGAGTATGTGGAATTTGCTAAATCAAAGCTCTTATATAGACCCTTCCGGAAAATAGATGAATTGGCAATTGTTTGATGATAAGAACATGGTTTTGTTAGTTTTCACAAGAAACTTTCTGGTCTATACTTTAACATGTGAATAGCTTGTTACTTGATCATGAGAATTTTTATGAGATGAGCTACTGATTATGTTTTTATATTGATGTTAGAAAAAGTGATTGGATTATCATTGATCAAACTTTTGCACTTGCTAGCATTCCACATCAAAATTCTGTTTTTATCATTTACCTACTCAAGGACGAGCAGGAATTAAGCTTGGGATGCTTGATACGTCTCCAACGTATCTATAATTTTTGATTGTTTCCATGCTATTATATTATCTATCTTGGATGTTTTATATATGCATTAATATGCTATTTTATATTATTTTTGGGACTAACCTATTAACCTAGAGCCCATTGCCAGTTTTTCTGTTTTTTTCCTTGTTTTGACTTTTTCGATAGGATATCAAACGGAGTCCAAACGGAATAAAACTTTACGGTGATTTTTTATGGACCAAAGAGACCCCCGAAGCTTGGAGGAAGGCCAGAAGAGCCACGAGGACACCACAAGCCACAGGGCCGCGCCCCCCCCCCCTAGGGCGCGCGCCCATGGCTTGTGGCTGCCTCGTGGACCCCCCCTGACGTAATTCCACCGATAAATTCCTATAAATACAGAAACCCCCCCATAAAGAAACCTAGATCGGAGTTTCCGCCGCCGCAAACCTCTGTAGCCACCAAAAACCAATCGGGAGCCCGTTCCGGCACCCTGCCGGAGGGGGAAACCATCACCGGTGGCCATCTTCATCATCCCGGCGGTCTCCATACGAGGAGAGAGTAGTTCACCCTCGGGGCTGAGGGTATGTACTAGTAGCTAGGTGTTTGATCTCTCTCTCTCGTGTTCTTGAGATGTCATGATCTTGATGTACCGCGAGCTTTGCTATTATAGTTTGATCCTATGATGTTTTCTCTCCCTCTACCTTCTTGTAATGAATTGAGTTTTCCCTTTGAAGTTTATCTTATCGGATTGAGTCTTTAAGGATTTGAGAACACTTGATGTATGTCTTGCATATGGATATCTGTGGTGACAATGGGATATTCACGTGATTCACTTGATGTATGTTTTGGTG